>NW_006500103.1:444867-490011 GCF_000471905.2 Amborella trichopoda
CTTTGGGCACTGAAAATCTCTATGATAGCTATTTCCAACACCTACTATGAAATTTGAAGTTCAAAAAATAGTATAGATCTTGCATATCCATGAATTACTTAATTTTAGTGCAAAATATACTGTATGCATAATATCTTACATTATCTACTCGTTTTTAAGCTTTAAATCCCTTTTCTTCCCGCAACCATAATGATGAAGCCCGAGATGATCGAATTGAAAGTTTCGTTTTGAAGTGAGGCTTTTCTTTTGACCCTATCAAAACACTTTCTTAGAAGGTGTCAACTTTAATAAGCAATTGCAGTAAGGCGCACATCTGAATGCTATTAGAAGATAATGTTCCAGTACTAAAAACGCTTACGATGACTCAAAATCCTACTTTCACCTTTAATTATGAAGTTTAAAGCGTCAAAAATAATAGTGCAGATCGAACAGATCTATAAATACTTCAAAATTTAGGAAATAACAGGTTTAGATAATATGTTACAAGATATATTATTTTTAGAACTTTAAATCTTTTTTTCCCTGTATCTATACATCTTGAGATCAAGATGATCAATTGTAGGATTACATTGGAAGAGTCTTTTTAGGTGAACTTTTGAGGTGCATCTTACTTCTATAGTATAAAGTTAACACCTTATATAAAAAAAATGTGTATATGTATATGTGTGTAATAACGATGAGGACCTTAAACTTTTCTTTAATGCGTCTCAAGCTCAGGTAAAAGAGGTGGGTTGTATTAGATAGAGAGCCAGCGTAAACCTTTGATGCATCTTATCCTGCATTCTTATGATGATGTATATGTATAAGCATGATTTCATGCTACGATTTGAGAGCAATATAACACAACACACCTTTAAAGGTATTTGTTTGACCTCAGTTTTCAAATTCATGATGCAATGCCACTAGAAATTATCCATGAAAGTTGTACAAGTTAAAGATACCTAGGATAATGCACTAATTTCAAATATTTCAAAACATATGGGAATCTCCAATAATAAGAAACTATCCAAAAACAATGAAAGTCTAATAGTCGGAGGGAATAGTCAGTGTGTGTCCTTGCACTCATGCATCTACCCATTAAAAATCTATGTTGCTCATTGATTTTGGACCCAAAAATGGTTCTATATTGTATTTCTATTTCTTGCCATCCACACTTACTATAATCTATAATCTAAATCATAACTTATTCAAATCCTAAATCAGGTGAGAACCAACGAAAGAAGGCATGTGAGTCTGTAGATACTTGAGAAATAAAGCTTACATTAGAGAAAAAAAAGGGAGTGTGTTGAAATGATAAGGAAAAATATAATATAAGACTTTTTATTTTAGTGTAATGGTTCACAATTGCACTCAACCATTGGATATCAAGTCGGTTTAAGCTTGAGGTGTACTATTGATTAGGCTCAAATCTAAAAAAATAAAAAATCAAATTTTTTACAGTGTCCCAAACTATCAAATTTCACGTTTATGAATCCTAATATATATATATATATATATATATGGTTGTAGAATAATATGATGCAACAACCTTCAAAAACTATGTTATGGCCATTTGTTTGATCCAAATTTTGAAATATACACTCTTTTCATTCTAATAAACAATCACAAAACATAAAAATTTGAAAATAAAATCTAGGAAGTATGTTTTAACCCAATTAACATATACCATTCATTTTTGTCAGATGCTTAAATCGATGCCTTGGAAGGATTTTTTCATTTTCAATTTTTTTGGATGGCTTTGTTACCATTAGAAGAACAATGTGAAAAAAGAAAGAAATGATTTTGAGTTTATAAATGCTAAGATCTTGAAATTCGCTAAATGAATGAATAATCTAGATTCATATTTGGAGGCGGACCATATCTAGGGTTCAAATTGAATTATTTTTTTGGGGGATTGATTATTGTGATGAAGAGAGTGTGTGTGCAAAATTTTGGGTCATACAAATACTACAAACATGGTTTTTTAGAAGTGTCGTTGCAATATACTATGATACAACGGTTGGATGAAATCAACGCCATATATATATATATATATATATATATATATATATCCATGATGGCTCTAAAATCAATTTCCAACACCAACACTAAATTTTGAAACTAAAAAAATGTACAAACTTTGTCAATCTTTGAATGCTAATTTTAGAGAGAAATAAACAGTCCAAATAATTTATTATAATATATACATTATTTTTGGAGCTTGAAATCCTATTTTTTTCACAACCATAATGTTCAAGACGGGATGATCATGTAAACATTTTCCAGTGCTTAAATTGTAATTTTCAATAAATTATGAGGAGAGGTTTTACTTATTTTGATCAGGCTGAAGCCAATCAAATTATTTTCCTTTATTTTTTGCCTATTTTCAACTATTTATATTTTGAAATTAAATGAAGAATTAAAATGCTAAATAGTTTATTTATTAACTGCATTCTTGCAAAAGTTACGAGATCGAAGGGACCAAGAGCCCAATTGAAATTTCATTTCCGAGGAATACTGCAAATAATTCATTCAGAATAGGAAAACCATTAATCTATGAATTTAATTCACTCAAAGTAGGAAAACCATTAATCCATGAATTTATTTCACTTATAGGAAAACCATTAATCCATGAATTTATTTCACTCAAAGCAGGAAAACCATTAATGAATTTATTTAATACTAACATTTAACAACTATTTAAAATTTTGCCCCCATATTTGGGAGCCCTTTACTAAATACATTTAATTTTCCCATTTAAAAATGGTTTCTGACATCATGAGAATGCGCCTCTTTTCACAGGATTCCTCTTTCTCAAAACGGACAAACGTATTAACGCTCGAACCAGTCCCAGTTATCCAGAGACCCCTCATTTTCTCATAAATATCCGTGATATCTCATCACCTGAGCAAAAATATCTCTTTTAAAATAGTTCTATTTATACTTGCAAAGAAAAAGTTTACACAAAGCCGAGGCTCTAAACAATCAAATTAGATCCCATCCCAAAAATTTCACTAGATGAGGTTGTTTTGATGCTTAAACATCCTCAAATTGATCATCTCAACATGAAGATGCATAGACATGAGAAAAAAAATAGATTTCAAGTTTTAAAAATAATGCATCTTGTAATACATTTTTGGACCGTTAATTTTTAAATTTTTATAGATCTGCTCGATCCTATTTTTGAAGAATTAAATTTCGTAATTGAATATGAAAATATATTTTAAGGCTATCACAAAGATTTCCAACATTGAAACCAGATTTCTCGATACTATTCGAAGGTGAGCTCTACAATGATCGCTTAGAGCCGAGCCTCGGCTCTATACAACCACGCCCTTAATAGTTGACGTTTGGGGGAAAAAATAAAAAGTACCATTATTTTTTTAAAAAAATTGATTATGAGAATAAGATGCATTTTTTTTTTAGGAAAGACCACTTTTTAGATAAATTTTTTTTTTTTGTAATTTAATAAATAAAGGATTATCTGATAGGAATGAAACCCCTGATCACCTATGCTTTGAACCCATTTCTAAAAACTGAAAAGGTTTAAGTTTAGTGCTTTGAACCCATTTTTAAAAACTTAAAAGGTTTAAGTTTAGTATAACGTAGATTTCAAAAATTTGAAGGAAATTAAATATCATTGTATTTTATTTTTTTTAAAATTATTTAAAAAGTAGTTCAAATTTGCTTTTGGCTCATTCATGTATAATGTTGTAATATTGGTCTATTAATATGTTACTCATTAATAACTTTTTTTTAAAGGAAAATAACATTTCAGGGGTATCTCTAAAAGTTTCAGGAGTATTTTGATTATTTTATTTTGTTGATGATATTTGTTTTTATATTTTTTACAGATGCAAGTTTAAGAGAGGAGTGGACGCCCAAATTTTGGTGTCAAAATATTTTACATAAAAAATAAAATAGTGTAGAAGCATGACATTATGATTTGGACCTTCTCAGCCATCGATTAAGAATGGACAGTTAAATAGGGAGAAGTATATAAGTTTTATACAGTAGGAGAAGTATAAAAAGCTTGCTCGTTACATATTATACGGTCGTTTTATCATTTTCAAGTGTTTTTATATCAACCATATCCACATTACTCGTTGATATTTAAATTTGGTTATTAGAGGTTTGAATACATTTTCAAGCCATTTACAAGGGTTTGAACTTTATCTTCGGATGTGTAGGAGCAGTGCAACCTATTTTTTCTTTCGCTTTAAATAAATCATCATTATCATCATTTTAGCCTTTTGTCAATTAATTGGGGTTGGCTATATGAATCCTGATTCTTTATTCTGTTATATTAAAGATTATATCCTCAATGAGGTCATCAATCTTCATATCTTTCAGACTACATCCAACCATGTCCTTTTGGCCCTACCCTTTTACTTTTTCAGTCATTCTACTTGAACTAATTCGCACCTCCTAACAGGTGTTGTACTTGATCGATGCCACATAAAGCCAACCCACCTAAGTTTACTCTCTCTCATTTTATCGCCTATTGGTGTCACGCCTAACTTCTCTTGAATAGATTCATTTCAAACTATATCCCTTCTTGTCTTGCCACTCATACATCTTAACATTTTCATCTCCGATATACTCATTTGATAGGTCTATTGTTTTTTGTCCGTCCAACATTCTATCCCATAAAGCAAAGCTAGTCTTATCGATGTCCTATAGAACTTGCCCTTCAGCTTCATTGGTATGCGGTATTCATATAAAATTTAAGTTGCACATCTCCACTTTGCCCACCCAGCTATAATTCTGTATGCGACATCTTCCTCGATCTCTCTATTTTCTTAGATTATCGACCCAAGATATCGAAAGTGCGGTCTTTTTTGTACTTCCTAGCCGTCAATCTTAACTACTTCCTCGTCTCTACTCCTATTATTACTAAATTTACACTTCATATAATGTGTCTTAGTCCGACTAATTTTAAAACCTTTGGATTCTAGAGCATTCTTCCAAAGTTTTAACTTTGTGTTAACGTCTTTTCGGGTCTCATCAATCAAAACTATGTCATCTCCGAACAACACGTACCATAGTACTTCATCTTGTAAGTGCCTAGTTAAGTCATCCATAATTAAGACAAAGAGGTACAGGCTCAATGCTAACCCTTGATGCAGACATATTATCACTGAAAACTCACTCGTCTCTCTATTAGTTGTTCATACACCAGTAGCCGCTCTATCATACATATCTCTCACCTGTAGTGTCTAGAGATGAATATCTTTTCTAACACCTGCCAAATAAATCTCGAGGTACTTTATCATAAGTTTTATCTAGATCAATAAAGACCATATGGATGTCTTTTTCCTTCGTTATAAACTTTTCAATCAGTTGCCTAAGTAGAAAAACAACCTAAATTATTGATTTTCTTGACATAAAACCAAATTGGTTTTTAGATACACTCATTTCATACCTTAGTTGTTGCTCAATGACTCTTTTCCAGAGCTTCATAGTATGGCTCATAAGTTTAATCCCTAAATAGTTTGCACATTTATGTATGTCTCTTTTGTTCTTATAAATAGGTATCACAATACTTTTTCTCCTTTCATTTGGCATTTTCATTGTTCTTAATACCTTGTTGAACAACTTTGTCAACCAGTTAATGCCAATTTCCCCCATGCACTTCCAAACCTCTATCGGGATACCATCTGGTCCTAAAGCCTTTCATATCTTCATCATTTTCAAACTTCTTTCACTTCCAACATTCTAATCCTAAATATGTACCTATGACCTCCGTCGTCACTTGTACCAACAGTCCCTTCAACCACTATGTTCCAATTTTTTCCGTCATTTAATAATTTTTGAAAATGAACTCTCTACATTTCATTGGCCTCATCATCCTTTACCAAGACCTTTTGATCATCACTCTTAATGCATTTAATATAATTTAGATCCTTACACTTTTTCTCTCTTATTTTTGCTAATTTGAATATATTTTTTTCACCTTCTCTTGTTCCCAGTTTATTTTATAGGTTATTATATGCTTTAAGTTTAACTTTACATACTATTTGTTTAGCAGTTTTCGTTGCATTTTTATATTCTTCTGAGTTTTGTTCATTTGTGTTAAACTGCCAAGTATTATAACATTATCGTTTTTCGCCAATAGTTTTCTGGACCTCATCATTCCACCACCAAGTTTCCTTATCGAAGTTTTTTTTTCCTCTTGATCCTCCTAAAACTTCTTTTGTCACTTTCTTGATATATTTAACCAACTCATTCCATATTACATTGACATCATGTTCAAAGTCCCATTTTTATTCTTCAATTGATTTATCTTTAAATAAGTTGATTTTTTTATTTTTTAAATTCCACTACCTAGTTTTTAAATAAATGCATCAATTAATTACCTATTATTTAACATGTACACACAATTAGAGACATAAGCACCTGTTATTTTAACTATTTATTATACCAAATCTTAACCATTCACATCTTTTTACCCCAAATTTGGTGTGGCCCTCCACTGTCACCAAAATTTTCAGCCTGATTTTCTAAAACCAAAACTGAATTAATATTGATTTTTTTGTTTATAGATTTATTGGTAGGGCATTTTGGACATCTCAAAGCACACAATGGTATTATTATATTAAACATAGTAGGAATCATGCTCATCTATAGCTTCTATAAAGTGTCAGTTTTAAACAATCAAAGGAAGACACACCTCTAACCCATTTGGAAAGATGCAATACAAGAGATGCAGTGCAAGTGCCGAAAATCATTGTTGTCGCTTCAAAATCTATTTTCATTCTTAATTGTTAAATTTAAAGTTTGAAAAATAATATATATCAAGCATATATATATATATATATATATATAAACACTTAAAAATTTTGAAAATTGATGGTTCCGATAATGCCTTATTAGATTAAAAATCTTATTTTCTCCATATCCATACATCTTAAATTTGATGTTGCACAAACTCACTACAATAGAGTTTATTAAACTATGAGTTGTACTTTTGCTTCTCTACTTATTAATAAAAATCGGAGAGGGGCCTTCTCCTCGAATAACTTACCAAAAAAAAAGATGATCAAGTTGAGTATTTTCTAGAGTTAGGACAACTTTTTTTTAGTGGTTTTTTGAGATGCACATACTTCTTTAATATAGGGGTTCTACCTTATATAAACTTCTTATTTATTTAATATTCGGGGAATTTTGAGAAGGTGAGAAATCGCCATTTCATTCATTGGGGGAATTTTGAGAAGGTGAGTAATCGCCATTTCCCTGAAATAATTATTCTCCTTGGTTGTCTCTATTTTCTATTTTAAATTCTTTTATATTAAACTTCTTATTTTATGTAATATTGGGGGCGATTTTGAGAAGGTGAGAAATCGCCATAACCCTTAAATAATATTTGTCTCTATTTTATATTTTCAATTCTTTTATATTTTTGTCCTCTTCATGGATTATGAACTTTATAGAAGTTTTGATTCATTTCCTTACATGATTGATTAAAGAAATATGAAAAAGCCAAATAAAATAACTTTTTCATTATTGCTTCTATGCACGTTAAGTGCGACCATGACCCATTGCTTCCAAACCTTCACTTTTCCAAGAGAGAGAGAGAGAGGAGGCCTTTTCCTAATAACCAGTAAACCTCCGCTCCCTTCCTTTATTCTAGCCGTTGCTTGTTTTCCTCTCTCTAAAATTATCTCTCTCCAAAATCTATCTCTGCTCCGCCATTCTCTCTCTCTTGCTCTGCTAAAAACCCATTCAGATCAGACCCATTTCTCTGCAAAAAAAAAAAGAACCCATCTTTCTCTGTGGAAAACCCATTAGTTATTATCTAGCATCTATAAGGAGCCACATTCACTCACCACTTTTTTCTCTCTCTCTCTCTCGCTCTGCTCAAAAGCTCACTAATATTACAAGCATCTCTGCAAAAATGAGCCAAGCCCATAAATTAGTACTTAGTAGTTACAGTCCCTAGAAAGTGTGTCATTCTCTCTCTGAAAAATGCTTTTTTTCCCCTATAAAGAGCCTTACTCTCTTACTAAGATCAACCCATTTCTCTGCAAAAAACAGATAATACCCATATTATTGTAAGTCCCTATAAAGAGTGTCGTTCTCTATCTGGAAAAAAGCTTTTTTTTTTTTCTCAATTTTATTCTATGGAACCTCTCATATTTTCACCATTCTAGAGATTTAGTGTTCCAAGAGAGAAAGAAGCCATTTTTACCTATGAAAGATCCAAATTTCCATGCAGAAAACCAGGCTTTTCTCTTTCTTCTTGTCTCAAAAACTTCTCTCACATTTTCCCACTCCATCACTATCCTCCTGTAAATGGTGTGAAAAACCCATTAGTATCAGACCTTTACTCCTTCAAAAAAAATCCAGATTCATGGTGTAAAACCTCTTACATTGCCCCCACTATTTCCAAAATTTCATAACTTCCTCTAATCTGAAAATGGTGGGGAAAACCCATACCGCTGATCCCTCTCAAAGTGTTTTGAACCAGAAGCTCTCTGAAAAAACCTCAGTTTTGGGTCTCAAGCTATGGGTGGTGATAGGAGTGAGCATTGGTGTTATTGTAACCACCTTACTGATACTCATTGTGTGCTTTATTTGCAAACGGACATCTTCTAGGCAGAAGAGGAGACTGGTTAAGTGCTCCTCTGGTTTGATCCCCATGATTTCAAAGGAGATCACAGAGGTTAAGGCTGATGGGTCTTCAGAGAAAGCTCAAAATGTCGGGCCTAGCAATGAGGAACCAGAGAATCATCAAAAGGGCTCTAATGGAGGTTTGGAGAAGAAGGAGAAGAAATTCAGGGATTTCATTGGGGATTTGGAGAAAGGGGAGAAGAAATCATCAGAGGAAAGAGAAGAGAAAGGTAGGCCTTTGAGTGGAGAGAGCAATGTGTCTTGTGGAACGCAGGGATCTTCGGTTTCAGATGTTTCGAACTTTGGATGGGGAAGATGGTACTCTCTGATAGAACTTCAAGTGGCCACTAATGGTTTTTCAAGTGATAATGTGATAGGAGAAGGAGGTTATGGAGTTGTTTATAGAGGGGTCTTTCCTGATAACACTGTCATTGCAGTTAAAAATCTCCTCAACAACAAGTAAGTGGTGGCTCCTATCCAAATTTTTTGTCATGGGTTTTGTTCTGTTAAACCTTGTTAAATCTTTTTTGGTGTGAAAATTAACCGCAAATTATGGGAAAAGTTGCCTTTTTTATGGAAATAAGTGATTTTACTGATAATTTTTGTTCGCTTGAGAAATCAATTACATTTTAGGGCCTACAATTACAGTGAGAGTATTAATCTTAGTTTCAGAAGCAAGTGGGATCTCTCTCTCTGAGTGTGTGTTGGAAAAAAACCAGTTAAATATTTTTTGTTCGCATGAGAAATCAATTACATTTTAGGGCCTACAATTAGAAGCATTCTAGTCCCTCTTCAAAAAAATTAGGAGCATTCTACTCCAATTCAGAAAATCAGGGCTTCATAAACAAAGAAGATTGTGTTAAAATTTGTGTAACTTTTTTCAATGTTAAAAAATTGTGTCATCAATTGCTGTTGGTTGAAGAAGATAGCAGACTTAATTGGTCAGAAATAACCAATTAAGATTTGAAGAATTAACACTATTGCTAAAAGAAGATTAAAGACTTATTTGAACTTGAACCCCATAACCTTTTTCCAAGTTACTGGTTAGCTCGCTCCCCAAGTCAGAGGCAACATTGTACTCTAAACTTTTTGTATCCTTTTGTGAAGATCGATAGGACATGAAAAATAATAGGAGTGTGTGTGTGTGTGCGCATATGCCTTTCTGAATTGAGTAAATTTGACACATTTATATAATTGAGTAATTGTAAATAGTGCAGTGATACAAAAGTTAAAACATTCTAAAAAAGAAAGAAATAGTGTTGTGACTATTAATTTCGCACTGACTTCTAATTTTCTAACTAATCTGCTATTGTTGCAAGCACAATATGTACAGAGGCCAGGCTGAGAGGGAGTTCAGAGTAGAGGTTGAGGCCATTGGCAAAGTGAGGCATAAGAACCTGGTGGGGCTTATGGGATACTGTGCAGAAGGTGCCCAAAGGTAATCTTATATGGTCTATTTTAGCTTGCTTTAATTTTTCATCATTTATCGTGAATATTCAAATTTAATCATTGAAGTAGAATCAGTTGCTAATACAATTGGAATTCTTTTTCTTTGGGACCTAGGATGCTGGTTTATGAGTATGTGGATAATGGGAACTTGGAGCAATGGTTACATGGTGATGTTGGGCCAACCAGCCCCCTTACATGGGATATACGAATGAAGATAGCCATTGGAACAGCGAAAGGGTATGATATTTGATATTTGACGAGTTGGACAATGAGAAATATATATGAAAGTTGCTCTCTGCTGTTCCTTTTGGATTCTAGAAATTCTCTTCTTTCTTAATTTAGGTAAGTTATTGGGTTCTAAGATTGAAATACAGACTTTTTAGTTAAACCATAGGGTGATTGAACCTCGCAGATACGACCTCCAAAACCCAGTCATTGTCTTTATGCTTTTTTATTATGGTATGTTGCTTAATGTAAAAAAGAAAACCCATAAATGAATAGAAGTGGCGCAAACAACCCAAATATTTGATGCAAGTGACCCAAGTCATGAAAATCATGGGATATATTTTCAAATATGCCCTTGCATTTTCTGAAATATTTTTATAATCCTTGAAATGTTCGGGTAATTGGGGATATCAGCTTCAAATTATATTACTTCAAATTATATTACTTCAAATGATGTCAAGCTTTTATGTGTGTGTGTGTGCGTGTATGTTTGTGTGGGGTTAATGCAACCTTGTACTGTTGCTCCTGTTGCAGATTGGCTTACCTGCATGAAGGTTTAGAGCCTAAAGTCGTGCATAGGGATGTAAAGTCCAGCAACATACTTTTAGATAAGAGGTGGAATTCAAAAGTCTCAGATTTTGGACTTGCCAAGCTTTTGGGACCTGATTCAGCCTTTGTTACTACTCGTGTTATGGGAACCTTTGGGTTAGTTATGCACTTTTCATTTGAAGCATATCAGTTTCATGAATTTCTAATGTTAATTCTTGTAAGTTTTCACTACATTTTCATAGTCATTTTTGTTTAAATTCTGATCATCTTCAATAGTCATTCTCATCAAGTTCTCAAATGGTCAGGACCAGTAATAACGTACATATATAATTCACTTTTCATACTGGTGTATGTTGTGCATGTAGTTATTGTACCTTTCAGAACAACTTGGAAAGATTGTTTCTGCGTATAAATACTGTAATTTAAAGTTAGAGTCGATTTGGGCAACTCCACAAGTATAGCAGAAGAATGTATTATTTGGCTTTCATTATTGGTTTTGCTTAGCATGTTTTGTCAAACTAGTAAAATGACATGAGTTCCTTTAAGCTAAGTGAATTAGAATGGGTTGTTTACCTGAACAGATTGAGCAACACCCTAATCTCTTTCTTTTCTTTAAGGTTTTTTTTTTTGGTGAAATTTTGGAACGATTTAATTATGTTATTAAGTGATTCAATCTAAGGATTGCCTTATCACCTTCACTAATATATAAATGGCCTTTTGAGATTGGGATGTTTCATGAACAGATTTACTTAATGCAAATATATTTCTGGAAGGATAAACAATATTGTGTTGTTTAGAAAATGGATTTGGTTGATGCAGAGATTGGAAATGTGAATATGTAAATTTTTTAAGGTTTTGATCTCACTTGCAGTTGTGACTGAATTCATTTTTCACTCTCAACTTTCATCTGAAAGGTGCTGCTCTTTCTTGCACACACCTAAACATCCTTTTCTCACAAACTAACAGAAGTATCTTATGTTTAATTTTCTGTGATCATTTAATTTTCTCAAAAGTAACAAACAAATTTACATTCATTTTGCACAATCAATTTGTATGTTTGATTTTCTGTGATTTTTCTGCCCCTTGTACCAAGTGAGCCATATCAAATAAGTGACGGCTATTCCCAATATTTAAGTTGGAAAGTGACAAGCATGTGAGAAAATCTGTTTACTTGTCTCTTGTTTTGTTTACTTGAACTTATTTTTTCTGCCAAATTACTTTTTCCACTTTATGTATCAAGTATTACTTTTTGTATTCAATTATTTCTCTTTAGTTCGTGCTTGTGCAGACTACAATTCTTGTACACTCAATAATCAATATGACCTTGTGTACTCTTTCTCCTGGAGTATTCATGTGAACCTAAAATCCCATCTCTTTTAATGTATTCAATCTCATAATAAATTCAGCTAGTTGCCACTTACTAATAAATTTGGTTATACTTAAATAACTTACCCTGATTGGAGTGCTTTAGCCTTGACAAATGTAAAATGTTTCAATTAGGAGATTGCTTATTAAGCCAACCCAATAAATCCAAACATGATTGTTTGATGGATATTGAACATGATAGTTAAGGAGAACATATCCATACATATCACGGAAACCTTATGCTAGTTTAGTTTCATCTGGTTATTTTTGTGCAGGTATGTGGCTCCTGAGTATGCAAGCACTGGAATGCTTAACGAGAGCAGCGATGTTTACGGTTTCGGGGTTCTTCTCATGGAAATAATATCGGGAAGAAGTCCCGTTGATTATGGAAGACCAGCTGGAGAGGTATTTCTCAGTTATCAAAGTTTTTACTTTATTAAAAAGTTATTTATTTCTTTCTCAGTTGATTGGATAGCTAAAGGCTCAGAGAGAGCTCTTACTGTTTCGTCAATTGTACCGTGGAACTACCTCTAAAATAAAAAATAAAATAAAATAAAAAGAAACCATTTTGATGATATTTAAGAGTATGGTGCATATGCAGGTGAACCTGGTAGACTGGTTTAAAGCGATGATAGGGAGTCGCAGAGGTGAACAAGTGGTTGATCCATTGATTGAAGAAAAACCACAACCGAGAGCATTGAAAAGGGTTTTGCTTGTCTGTCTCCGATGTGTGGATTTGGATGCTCAGAAGCGGCCAATGATGGGACAAGTTATACACATGCTTGAAGCAGATGAGTTCCCCTTTCGCGCGGTAATTTCTCTTCATCTTTGTAGGCTTTACTTTATGACATCTGAGTATAAGAACTTGAATATTGTTGATCATCTATAAAAATGGTCATATTAATGGTAATATCTTAAATATGGTGAAGTAATATCTTACATATAGAGAGATCAAACTCACAGTATTTGTTACCAAGTATGACGAATAGACTACATAACTCTGTCTAGTCTTGATATGGAACCTTTGTAGCACAATATACCAATACTTCAACAGAGATCTTCTATGTATCTCTCTTATTAAAATGCTGGGCTTCAATTAAAGGTTAAGATTTTCTATATCCCATCAATTCTGGATGAATGCCAGATTGGAAGTATTAAAAAGAGTAAATGAAAGACTAGACATCCTTCTTACTTGTGATCCTTTTGGGCATTATCCCTTTTTTCTACAGAATGAGATCTCTTAATCATATTCCAAACTAATTTTGTTTTGTAAAATTGAGGCATTCTTTGATGTGTATTCTCATTAGGGACAGCATACAATATGTCCATCTACCTTTGGTACATATACGTCCCAGTCACTGAACCCTAGCCATCAGATGAGAGCAGCTAAGCCGTGTGCCATTGACCATGCTCAAGTCTAAGAGAA
This sequence comes from Amborella trichopoda, assembly GCF_000471905.2. The sequence goes on from NW_006500103.1 coordinate 458,474, forward strand.
ATTTCCTCAGATTTTGTGTGGAGAAATGGCACACCCCCTAGCCATCACATATGTGTTTGGTGATGATTATTTCCTATTTGTACTAAAGGTAATCAGTCTTGGTACAATAATTCGTTATCACTATATTCGAATTTAGATAATCAACCATTCAAATTTCATGCAGGAACACCGATTAGCACGAGAAGCAGCCCAACTCCCTCCTCGTGATAGTCCTATAGCAGCAGCCAATAGGCTTGGCCTCTCACCCCATGGAGATAGCAGTGCTGCTAATCTTGAGAGGACAAGGTGGAGATGAGCAGCCATTGTTAATCATTCAAGCCCCAATTATGGTATGTAAGATGGTCCATATTTTTTATGTGTATATTACCATTGATTAGAGAAAAAAACTAGAAGGGAGAAAAAAAATTATGTTAAATAGGGAGTGCTTTTTCATCCTCCTTTTCTAGGCACACCATCATTGCGACTCTCAGGGGATGATTCCTAATGTTACAGATGTAAAAGTGTTCTTTAAGCAGTTTGCAGAGACCCTACCACCTAAGAGATGTAGCTATACAGTCTTGAATTCTTAATGATAGTTTGGAAGAATGAAATGGCAGCATTTGTTCAATTTGTTCATGGAAATGACCTACAGACTCTATGCTTTCATAGAACATGTCTGTGTCTCTATGTTACATATCCTGATCTCCTTTTTCTTATTCTGATTCTGTCCGAACCATGAAGCTTATTATTCATTGAGGAAATTTCATAGTTGTCTTAGAAATTCTCACCAAATATGTGATATAAAATAAATAATGGCTCTTCCTGATATTATTGCTCAAAACATGAGATATATTTCTGCAAGTTATACCTTTTGTAGATTGTTGCGTTGTACTTTTTTGTAAACATGGTTGGAAGTAGCGAGACATGATATGGGGACTTACGGTTTCACGTAAGGTATAACCCTTAGCAAAGCAGAATGATGGATCATGATTTATGTAGCCGATCCCAATTAATTGGAAAAAAGCTATGATGGTGATTTTTCTTGTAAACATAGTCATGTTGATATATGTTTATGAAGATATCCCTGAGAAAAATTTGGGAAAAAAAAAATCCAAAGGGACTTGAGTAACTGAAAAGATTATGTGCTCCCTTAGGAGTAAAAGATATATGATTCCTTAGGCAAAACCTTGGCTTAGAGGATTGTTCAGATGCAGCCTAAACCTGCCTGGAAAAAGAAAAAGAAAACTTCTATGTACCTTAAATCTGCCTGATAAAAAACATGCCATATGTTTGCACACAGACTGTCAAATTTTGGCCGGTCGCATCTAATTGTTTAGGAGCTAAAACCTTCTGTTTTTTTTTTTTTTATAAATCTCCTCTTGCAATTCTGAGGTGGATTTCAAAATTCTAAATCAAGAGAATCCTCTTTAGTGGGTAATACAACAGAGGGAGCGAATGAATTTTGCTCTTGTAGCATAGGAGCAAATATTATACATTCCAAGGGAAGAAAGCTACAGTATCCTCGATAGGGAGTGTTAGAGATTTATTACTTGTATACTTAATCATTCCATTATGAGATTTACTTGTATACTTAATCATTCACATATAATGGAATTGGTTTATATATACTAATGATACACATGTGCGTGATATTAAAGTAAGATTATTGAAATATACTCAATCTTGAAATAGTATTTTTCAGAGTTGTGTGATTCAATTTAATTTACTAGTGAGAGAGAAGCATAACTGTAAAAGTAATATAATTCCTAATTTTATTTCTGGATGAAATGGTATAGTGATTTCTGTTACTCAACCTTATGTAAAATGAAGTAATAGAGAAAACATGCTAATCAATCAAGATTGATTCAATCACTCTCTCAAAAATATTATTTTGCAATTATGCGAGTCCTCATAGCTCATAAAACTCTTCAAAATTTGACATACAAATTGTCCGATTTAAAGACAATACTCAGATAATTTGCGATTGGTTTTGAATAATTATGCTTCGAACAATTCTACATGTGGGAAAACATAAAAAAAAAAAAAACACACTTCACATAATATGAATGCAATGGTTGCAATTATATCTTGAGAAGAAATGAGGGTGAATGGATCAATGGACACTCAACAGATGCCCAGCATTAATGGCACGATATATGCAACAAATACTGCCATAATTATTGTAATTAAATCTACAAATATTTCATGATTTCAAAAGCATGGATTGTCATAAGGAAAATTGTTTCATGCCGCATTTCTACATACGCGGTCTAGAAAGTGTAAAGCAACTATCTTAAAGATGCATGATGCATGCAAGTAGGTTTTCCATATAAAAGCAATGGAAACTAATGGTTCGAATGTTTTCTTACTATAATTAATTAGTTTTTTACATTTATTTATTTTTGCGTATTTATGATCTGCATGTTAAAGATTACATGCCTTTAAAAATTAAGTCTTAAAATCCATCTCAAAAAAAGATTTATTATGAAGCCCGCATTTCTACATATATATGGGCTCGGCCACATAGAAACGTCCATGTCATAAAGAATGTGTGTTACTTGAATAATTCTACATTAATGGAAGAGATATTGAAAGGGCAGTATTTATTCTATGAATACTTATAGTTCATAATGGGTAATGAAATCAAATAAAGATGCATAAGATACCCCCATTGAATATTCCAAAGTATTGCAGAGTAAATATACAAGTTTTATCAAGATAAAAAAAATAAAAAATAAATATTCGTACAGGTTTATAACTTCTCAAAAATAGTTATACTTTTGAGTGTTCGGAGCAACACATAAATGTATAAATATCGTAGTCATACAAGGGCAATTTTAAATACTAAATTGTAAAGAAATTTATGATTTTCAGGGAAATTCTTGTGAGCATCCTCTATGTTTTTGTACAATGTAAAATAGTTTCATGTTCTTATTTTTTTAAGCTCGAGGTCTCTTTTTTGTTAGATCTTCATTTTTCACATAACAGTTGCAGAATCAGCACTTGCAGCGCCAAACCCAATTCTTTAAATTTGTTAGAATATAATGGATTTCGCATTTGAAGTTCTGCACCCATTTTTAGTGTCCAAAACATGGGTTAGGCATATAGCTCTATGCATATTTTAATATATATTAGAAAACATAAAACAAATTTACTTTGATGTTCAAATATGAGTTTGGATGATCATAGGTGGACCATGAATCTGCTTAATGTTTTAAAAATTTTCACAAAAATTATCACCATCCTATTTCACATCCTAAAAGATTTCATGCTTCTAGGAAAGCATACAGTCTATTACTCCCCAGTTAAAACCCAATCGAGAAAATACTTGTAGGACCCCAAATTTGGGGATATGACCTTTTATAGCTAACCTCAATAAAGAGAATTTCTTTAAACCTATTAGCTGACCTTAATAAAGAGAATTTCTAAACCACACTCTTATGTATTTGAAAAAACAATGTCTTAAGAACAAATAGAGACCATCCAATCTTTTGAGGGTAAGATCTAAGTATTAGAGACCATCCAATCTTTCGAGGGTAAGATCTAAGTATTAGAAAACTCAAAATTCAAATTTTCTTCCGTGAAAATAATCATCCATTGGTTCTATGTTGGATCCGCAACTTCCGGTTTGGAAAAATCTTCCCATCCCATCTACGTCACCTGCACATGGCAGTAATACTTCTACAAGAAAGCAAAGTACATGCATTTTTTTTAACAGCTTGTTCTTTTGAGTGAATAGTCTCATACATCACCTAAATTTACATAAACTAAAAAATAAATCAATGGAACATGTTATTCATCAGAAAAGAGTGAACGGACAGTGTTTAAATCAGTTTAAAATCACCTTTAATAGTTCTGAAGAACATATTAAACAAAATTAATAGACATGATAGAAATCAAGTCAGAAAATTCTTAAAAACGCCAATAACGGATTTTTAGATTTGTCAGTTACATATTGAAGTGAGCTACATCTTCCAATTGAAGAAGAAATTGTCACAACTTCCAATTGAAGAAGATAACTTTTATAATTGTCAGCTACATCTACCAAGAAGACGATATCTAAGTCGGGATTTAATTTACGCTGTCCAAACAGTCCAAATAGACGGTGTAACTTATTACAACAATACTGATAATTAAATCAGTATTCAATTCACACTCCAAATAAACTGATGGTGTAGCTTATTACAACCATGCTGATATCTAAGTTAGTATTTAATTCATATTGTCCAAACAGGTGGTGTGGCTTATTGCAACTTTACTTCAACTTTTTCAACAATTAAACTTTTTTAACAAATAATTATACAAAGAATATTAAGACAGATTTATAAAATAAAATGATAAAAGTAATCAATGCATTTTTTTCATCCGACATACAAAAGAAGTAAATATCATCTGCTGGATTTGACTTACCTTGACCATGACAACCAAAAAATTTATTCCGAAACCCAAAGCATTAACTATTCGCCGCCCTCAATTGAGTACTCAATAATAGAAGTGAAGCTAACAAGGCAAGGGGAACGCAGGGATAGAAAGCTTTCCCGAGAAAACAGTAGTGCACATCTTCCAATAGTATCATGAAATGTAGTTTTCCAGACACCGTTAGCATGTGCACATGTACCTGGCTTGGCAATAAATATTTTTTTTCAATACAATTTGATCCTAATTTCTATAGAACAGATACTCTTTAATATGGTAATCATGAATACGGAATAATCAATAAAAATTTAAGACAATATTACTTTCAGATGCCCCAACCCCAAACAATTGCCCTTTTTCTATTGACATTGTATAGTCCTATTCATTGAAATTGCATAACTCCATTTATCAAAAAAGGAAAGGAATTTAAGTATTATCCTGACTTTAAAAAATTTAAAAGTATATCCCATTCAAATCATAGACTAATCACAACCGAAAAAACTTCAGTTTCACTCTCTTTAGCCTCAATTGTCCTACAACGAAAAAATTGAAACCAAGTAATTGTAAGACATCGTTTGAAAACGGATTAGGGCGGATTCGAACCACCACCTCTCAAAACATCTGTGCTTCGAGCGCTCAACCAATGAGCTACAAATCCCCAAATTTATGAAAAAATATAGGTGCAGTAAAATTAAAATCACTTTTACCCTTTCTACAGACAACTTATAAAGGAAAATGTAAGCTATTTAGGGCAAAGTTTAGTCGAAATTAATCTAAACTACTACCTTTGGATGTTAAATTTAGTGGTTTGACTACTCCCAGTAACCAAACTCACAATAGAGAACAAAAATAAACTCAATTCAAACTAAAATATTTTTAAACTTAGTAAAGCACGCGAATTACACATCGCATTTTTTCAGGAGCGATGGTTAAAATATTTTAAACTTAAAGTGACGCACCCAAAGTATACTTCGCATCGCATTTTTAATTAGGGACGCATCCGAAGTAAACATCGCATTTTTACCTGAGAGATGGTTACAAGTATCTGTGGCCTAAGAAACACATCATAAAATAGTCAAAACAGTAACGAAAACTTAAAAAACAAAACAATCTCAGCTCCCCAAGATATTTACATTGATCAACTAAAAACACACTTTGCCTCGATACGGTATACAAAATATAAGCATAGTATTAATAATAATAACACGATAAAATACTCCAAAGAGGTATACTGATTTTGAAGATACACTCCCCGGAAGATAAGGATTTTCTTGGTGACAATTAGAGTAGGAAAAATCCTGCCGTCGTTGCCAATGGCACTTTAAAAAGGTACTTTAAAAAGAGATCTAATCAAGTCCTAAAAAGCCTTTGACCTATCCAGCATCACGCGATATACCAAGCGGTGTATTTAAATGAAACTAATGCAAGATTTCAACCACAAAAAAAAATAGGCCGCTTAACATTAAAATTTTAAAAATAAAAATAAAGGGAAACTTCATAAAAAGAATCCTGACAATACCTAGTCGTCCCCCCCCCCCGCCTTGAAATTACGGAATAACCATTAAAAACATAATTGCGTTTGACAATGTGCAGATACAGGGCACAAAAATACCATATCCATTTTTGAATATCTTTAAAAAAGGGAAAATATCTTGGGGGGGATAACTTGAAAGACACCGGCATATTACACGATCTGCACTCATCAAATTCACATAATCGATCCAAAAAACATACAAAATACAGAAAAAGCAGGTCATGATAACTTTTCCCCTCCTTTCTCCAATGAGAGATTGTTTTCATCTCTCACTAATACAACAATAAGTACATTGCTGTAAAAAAACACGCAAACATGCAAGACTATAAACATCACTAATTTAATATTCAGAGAGGACAAACAAAAAAAATAAAAAACATAGCGATCAATCTGATCTTTCAAGATGATCAACCACTAAGAAAAAAGTTTATATAAGGTGCAATCATCCTTGCAGAATTCACCTACAAGAAATGAAGCCTAAAAAAAAAACTCAAAAACGAATTTAAAAAGAATGAACTGAGAAAGGGGACGATAGTGGAGTCCGCATGAAGAGATAACCTGATGATGGATAACAAGCAGGGGTAGAAAAATCCAGAAGGGACTACTTCAGCATATGGTAGCACAGTATCAGCAACAGCTTGCAAAATCAGAGCATGTAAAACTACCGCATGTTGGTGGATAACAACAGTAGAAGAATGCCTCCTAAATTCACAACTGGAGACAGTCAAATGCAGTCATCAGTAATTCGCCAAACTCAGCACATTCACCCACAGCACAGCAACGGAATGAATTGCAAACGACACCAAACTAAGCTTATGAAGCGGCCTGGAAATCAATTGTTTTACAAGGACGGAGCAACTTAAATCTACATCCATTTGATTTATTGCTTTATTGCATTGCACGCAGGACAATCCTGATGCAGCAACTTCATTTCGATCAGGCCCGAACAAATACAATCCAATCCAATTGAACGAACAAATGTACCATAACGACTTCAAAGACCGAGGAAGATCATGAAAGTCTTCAAGTTGCTTTCCCTTGCTTCCCGTACCTACTGGAGCTCCCTCTTCCAACAGTGGAATAACATTGCGAACCAGCAACCACAAGCAATTAGAAGTAACAACACACTCAAAATTGCCTCATCAACAAGTTTTCACACCCACATATTCCCCAAACATGGGGTCATACAAAAGTACTGATATCACCCCAAAACCACACCATCACCCACGCTTCACAAAGTACAAAAAAGCTTCATAAAGTACATAACAGTCCAAAACAAGCCTCAAAATACATAACTGGCAAAAGAAAACACTCTACGAAAATAGTTAAATAGGACTGCAGCCTTGTAAAACTAAGTTAACCCTCACGTCGCAACTCATCAAATACCGAAGCCAACCATGGAAAACCTTTAGAGCAATAATCTAGTCATGGAATATTACTCATGTTAAAAAAGAGAAGACATCTAGCTTTAAAATAGTGTAAAGCACACTTAATCATTTAAGCTAATTATTTTGATTTTAAATGTCATGATGTACTCTCAAAATCTACACATTCTTCGAGCTTCAAATGTTAGTAACAGTGTCGGAATTGACAAGTGTTGGAATATAATTGCTATCACCGATATGTCATAGACTTTTATTGCCGAGGGCAATTTACGAACAGCGGTGTAAAGTGAGCGAGAGCGTAAAGCCAAGGTCTCGTAAAAACTTCATCCTAACTAAAGCGCCGACAGTCATACAAGGTCCCAACCTCAAACAATCGAAGTACAGCACCCCACCCCTTGAAAATAAGGTAATGATCAGCAATGAATACATGAAAAATATTGATTGGCATTTCTGTCGAACAACGGAGGCTGTTTTCATCTCAATAGAGATAGTGCAGAACAACTAAGAAACAAGGATATCAGCGTGTTTTCGTTACAGAAATCTTTGTTAAAACTAAATCTAACGAAGACAACATTGGATGAAACTAATTAATCAAATCCCAATTAAAACAAAATCTTTTACAGAAAGGAAAAGAGTTTCATCAAATTCCAATTACAAGAAAATCTTTTATAAAAAAAATAAAAAGTTATATAAAGATGTTACCTTTTAATGTAGAACTACGGATGCACCTCTAAAAACCGCCACATAATGTAGAACTACGGATGCAACCTCAACAACTCATCGGAATAGGTAGTTTGAATGTTAAACAACCCTTTTGAGTGATCATCTTGACATCTAGATGTACGATCATGAAAAATAAAAGATCCTAGTCACAGGAATAGTGCAATTTAAAACATATTATCTACACAGGCCATTTTCAATATTTTCCATGGATCAACTTGACATTTACCATTTTTAAAATTTAAATTTTAAAAGTAGATATTAAAATAGATTTCCATGGATCAACTTTGACATTTACCATTTTTAAAATTTAAATTTTATCAGTCGATATTAAAATATTTTGAGATTCTAAAAAACTGTCCCCTAAAAAAATAGTCACATAATATCCCACAAAATAAACAAAGAATTATAAATCCAATATTCACAAGGCTTTTATTAAAAAGTCACGACTTTCACAAAAAAAGTGGCCTATTATAGTGGGTAACATAGCCTTCCTATGCAACTCGACTAGGTATTCGCCTAATGCCCCCACAAAAATTAATTGTCAATTTCTTTCACAAAAACCCAACGTCAAACCAGATAAAAATATTCATAGTTTTAAAAATATCAAAGAAATAAATCATCAATAACTTCATTAAAACACACACTAATAACCCCAATGCAGTATTAATGCTATTCAAATTCCCCCAACAAAAAGGTTATTGCTTCAACCATGAACCAAATTGCTAACAAAATGAATTGACGAAATGATATGCCTTGCAGATGTCCTCCACAAAAATAGTCCACCATTAACGTTAACACTAACTTCCTCTAACCCACCCCCCCCCCCCATCAGCGAATTTTCAATGATTATCGAGTACGTTACTTCAGAATATAAAACCGAATTATACAATGTGCGCAGATTAAAGATTAGACCATACCTTGCAAATTACGACCCAAACTTTGTTGAGATTCCCAAATAATAGCTACGACCCACCCTTTGCTGAGATTGCCAAATAATTGCCGCAAGTACACATGATGCTCCAGAACTACGCACTTTGAAGGACCCTCGAAGCCACTCATTCATTGATAAAATGAGTTGAAGGAACTTCAAAACCAATGATTCATTGATAAAATGAGTGGCTTCAAGGGCAATTAGACCATCCTTTGCAGTTTCTTTTTCAATTCAAATTGATGCCGCAGGTTGCTGGTTGCAGAAATTGCAGATATTGAAAAAGTGCGAACTCCCAACCAGGATTTCATCTAAACCTATGGTGTGGTGCTAAGTGCATGAAACAAAAAAACGAAAGAAAAGGAAAAACCAAAAGAGAGCAAAAGAGAAAAAAAGCAGAACACGAGCACACACGACACGGGAGAGGCCCCGGGATTTAATAAACTCCCATGCAACCTCCCCCAAAACCACGAAAAAATAACTTTATTGAGGCTTTTGGGCTGCCATGCAAGCGCACCTGCCATGGCAACGCCCTCTCCTAACAAAAAACAAAAAACAGAATAGCATACCACCTTAACCTGCTTCACCCTCCATCTGGGTATCGAGATTCACGCTTACATCCATGGAACGACGCACAGGATCACAAACCCTGGTCCCTCCATGTCACAAACCCTATGATTCTCCAGATCTACCTTGCTTACATTCAGAGACATCAGAAAACCTACACCTTGCAGATCTAATCAATATGCCCATAGTTACACAAAAACAACAACTGATCTGGACCAAAAGCCTTCACTTCAAAGAATCCACCTCCCAAAGCCATGATCAGGAACCAAAATCGTCAACTTACAGAACAGATCCCGCCATCTGCGAAGAAGTAAAGTTTGAAACACCCATTAAAACCCGATCTCCTCCGTCAAAAAGTTCAAAAAGGGGGTGACAAGAAGGGATCCTCGGAACTGAGAGATGATTTTCAAATGAAAATATAACGGAATAAGAAGAGGACGACGAAACCTGCAAAGAGTGAGTTACAGAGATGTGGAAACAGTGAAACAACCACCAAAAGATAGATCGGCGATCGGCCTAACCGATTAGACAAAAAGATGCACCATTTCAGAAAACCAGAAAGATAGATCTAAGAAAATAACACAGCGGTCACGCATGGAAGCTATGATGGCAAGGAATGAGAGCTGTGAAGGTGTGAAAACCCTAATTTATTGATAAGAGAGATTAGATGGACGGCTGGGAGTTTCCAAAGTGGACGGTCCAGATTGATTTGGTAAGTGGTAAGTCGGTGTCGATGCTGACCGCGAAAAGGACGGAAACACGAGAAGCTTCTCCTAGATTACCTGAAATACCCTCAAATCGATACAAATTCCTTAACAGTCCACAGTTAAAGTAAATTATATAGATGAGCGGGATCTTACCTTTACAAGTGAAATTGCAGAGTTATTTAAACTTTTAAAATTTTAAATTATTAAACGAAGTATATAATAAAGTTATTTACCTTTTGTAGTGCTCACAATTTAATTTTTACCATTGAATATGAAAGTCGGTGACTACATTTATTTCATTGATTAAACTCACAATTCAAAAAACTACTTCTCAAACTTTATGACATGCAAGCATTCAGATTTCACATCACATCGGTTGGTTGTAAAAAATTGTGACCATCCTGTACCAAAGATAAATGGTCAGTCTATACAATTCTTTTTAATTTTGTAACCATAGTGAAAAATCTTATAATGGTTTAAAATTTTATTTTGTTTTTAATTATGAATTTTAAAGCTGAAAAAATATGAATGCATCAATAAATATTAATATTTTGAAAATTGATGGTTTACATAATGTGTTGGAAGATGCACTGTTTTTTATATTTGAAATCCTTCATTCTATATCAATATATTACGAGGTAAAGATTATCAGTTAGGGCACAAGATTGATATCTTATTTAGCATTTTCCTTAAAAAGTTAGCACTTTCGATCCCCAATTCACATTTCACAATAGTGGGGCATGTCATTGAAATCATCGATCAAGCTCGGAATGATTACGATCAATTAGAGTCAAATCAATACTCGAGGTATACAATCCCACAATAAAAGTTCTAATAATTATTTTATTTAGTTTTTACAATTTTGAAATTATTATTAGTAGCAAACAATAATGAAGTTACCATAAAGAGAAAAAAAACACTCTTCTTTACCAAAGCATCGGGAACCTCGTTAGACTCCTTGTAAATATGATGAGAGGCGAAAAAAACATTGCTTAAATTGTTTGAATTTGATACAGAGGACCTAATAAAATATGTCAATGTATATGTATGCTTTTGTATCTATGTGTGCGTAACGCAAGTTTAAGGCGATGCTATGAATATATTAACTTTTAATATAACCTAAATACTTAAAAATCCAAGTCTCACAAGGTAAGTAATCAACATATATAATTTTTTACATTGCAATGATAAAAGAAAAAATCATAAATAGTATAAACATATATTTTTCAAATTTATTTAAAAATTTACAAAGTTATAAAACATTCAAGTGAAATTTTTTCGTTTCTCCTAAAAGTCAATATTCTTTTCCAGTTCATTTGAAGATCTTTCAACTGCAATACTTAAATTAAAAAAAAAAAAAGCGAATTTTTAATGAATTTTAGGGAATCAACCCCATTTAAACACTTCATACATTTATTGAAGGTTGCAGTTTGTATATAGTCTAAGCTCTAAACAATCAAATCAGACCTACCTTCAAATAGTATCGAGAAATATGGTTTTGATACTATAAATTTTTGTGACAGCCTTAAAATATTTTTTCATTTTTATTTATAAAGTTAAAAGCTTCAAAAATAGGGTAGATAAACAAATCTATAAAAACTTGAAAATCTTGAAAATTGACGGTCCAAAAAAGCGTTATAAAATACACTATTTCCAAAACTTGAAATCCATTTTTTTTTATCATGTTCATGCATCTTGATGTCGAGATTATCAATTTGAAGATATTTCAGCATCAAAACAACATCTTTCAGTGAAAGTTTTTAGGTAGGCTCTTAATTGATTGTTTAGAGCCTCAACTTTATATAAACTTTTCCCTTTATTGAAATTGAGACCTTGCTTATCCCTCCCCTTATGGAACAATTCATACATTTATTTAAATTGAGACCAAGTGTAACTTATGCTCATTCTGCTAAATCAAACTTATTATAATAATAATAGTAATAGAAGAGAATACGGCAATTCTCTCCCAAACTGAATAGAACAAGTGATTTGGATTCAACCCAGTCACTTAATAAATACTAAGTATTGTTTCGAAATATAAACAATAATTAGAGTCTAACTTGAGATATAGTATTGGTCAGTGCAATTTTCTCCAAAATTGAACCTCACAGGAAAATGGGCGATCCAATTCAAACCCGCCACTTTTTAAATACTAAGTATCATTTTTGGGGGTAGTTCATACAAAATTTAATAGTTATATAATCTATAAAAATAAAAATTAAAAATAAAATACTCGAAAGCATTGGATCTAGAGCAAAATAATCAGTGGCTTATTGGATCTAAATTGAATGGCTAGACGGGGAAAATATAGAATTTTCATACGAAATATAGAAACTTTTCCCATCTTTTAAAAGCATCAATATTATTGGAGATATAAATTCCATTGTCATTGTAAGAGAAGTTATGTGCTATATAATATATAAGGCAATATAATTGAGAGATATTAGGTGTAAAGTTGAGACTTCACAAGGATCACAACTTTTCTTGATAAAAAAGATACGCTTTTATTGAACTCGTAAAATGAGGCGGCAAATGAAAAGGTAAGGGAATACGTCCTCCCCACTAAAAATGGTCTGATGAAACGTTTTGTTCGCCGATTTAACCGAAATTTCGGCTCACCTTGGATCGTCCGCCACTTTCACCTAAATTTCGGATTGATTTCGACCGGTATTATTCGCCGCTTGGCCAGGATATCTGTCCCCGCTCATTTGAAAAATCCAATTCCTACCCTTCTAATGGCGATTCTTAGCCACGGTATCTATGTTTTAAAAAATGGATTAATGTCCCATATCTTCTATCAGAAAAATTAAATCGGATTGGGGGATCAACAGTCTGAATTGAAAAATCCGTTGAATCCAGCTTTAAGAATTTTTGAAAAATAATTAAAATATAAAAATATATTTTTTTATTAAAAAATTTTTTGACACTTAATTATAATATTTTATTATTATTATTAAAAATACATAAATATTGTCCGATATTTGAGTATTTATTGTCCGTTACATTAATTTCAGAGTGAACAATTTATCTTCTCCATCTCAATTATCCAATTGGATAAGAGATATGTCCCAATAGAAACCCATTTCATCACTCAATTTTATAATTTTATTTTTTTATTGTCTAGGTATTCTTATTTCGGATAAAAGGTTATCAATATCGGTATAGGACCCAATTATGAATAGAGTTATCTCTAAGCTGGATTTATAGAAGTCTAAATTTTTATCTCCTCAATGGCATGTTACTTTGATCAAATCAACTCTATTTAATATTCATGTTTACCTGCTATCGTTGTTTTATATGTCAGCCCTTATCGTTGAGGAAATTGAAAATACAGCTCATGCACAATTTTTTATGGGACTCTTTTGATGGCAACAAAAGCTACCATTTGGTGAGCGGGGATAAAGTTTGCTCTCCTAAAGCTAAAGGGCATATGGGGCTTCGCAAGATCAACTTTGTTAATTTAGTTATGTTATCCAAATGGTGGTGGGGGTCTACTAACTATGGAGATCAATTATGGAAGGAAGTCTTGTTTGCCAAATAAAATGTGGATAGTAGTGGCTTTATTGGTAAGAGAAGATGAGGAAATTGACAATCCCAGTTGTGGAAAGGTATATACTCTACTAGCGAGTCGAAGTGAGAAATTTGAGGTGGGGAGTGGGTAGAGGATCTACTATTGATTTTTGGAATCATAAGTGAATCGGTGATGATCTGTTGAGATTTAAGTATAAATAAGTGTTTGATAGGTCTGTAAATAAGCATTTAAAGGTGGAGGAGGCTATAAGGTGGAATGCTGATATATTATATTGGGATATTTGATTGAGCTATGATAGGGTATCAGATGTTGTTTTTAATCAGTTTCGTGATCTATTGCTAGATCTTGATACAATTTACGTATTCAGGCATCATGAGGATGAGGTAATATGAGAGTTAACTACATATGGTATGTTCTTAGTGAAGCATGTGTATCATATATTACTTTATGATAGATTAAGATGGGAACAACCAAAACTTAGATTCATTTGGAAATAACATATTCCACATAAGATTCAAATCTTTTTATAGACTCTCTCACAAATAAAGAAAAGGAAAATAACCGTTAATATTTGCTTATGTAAAAATGAATAGGAGACTGGAGATCATTTGTTTATTCATTGCCTGTTTACTTCAGCGTTGTGGATCTGAGCCTTTCAAATTATTGGTTTTCAAATGCCTTTACTGGTACATCATTTTGATTTGACATATCAACTCTCGATTCTCCCTCTAAAAAAGGGGTGATGATATGACAGATTTTTAGAGATTAAATCCTTTGGGAAGTTTGGTTGGAGAAAAATAGGCGAATTTTTCAGTGTTTCAGTTCGGAGTTAGATAGTGTGAAAGTTAAGATTTTTCAAAATATTTGGTTGTGATTTACTTATACAAAATAAGATTTTGGGGTTTCAAATATCGATGTTCAGCTGAATATGAGGAGTTTGTTACATCAACGAAGTTCCCAGTATTCGATGCCAATGGACCCCACCCTATCTTGGATGTTTTAAGTTGAATTTTGATGGCAGTTATTTGAAAAACCTGGAATATGCTGGTTTTGGAGGCGTAATATCAGGGTTTATAGATACCACAATAAGGTTGTGGCTTTTAATCATGTTTTTAAGGAAGCGAATGAAAGGGCTGACTCGTTTGCTAAGGATGGAGAGTTGACCCGTTTTTGGTGCTCAATTCTTTTTCTTTTTAATTATTGTGTTTGTCATCTTTTCACTGTAATAATTGGTTTGATTGAGTAATAAAATCATTGTGATATTGTCGAAAAAACACACAAATTATTTCTCATGCCATATGAATCAATTTTAAATATATAAAGAATATTGAAATATTGAACATGAGCAAGGCAGGTAGAGAAAGACATCGGTGATGCTCTTGATAATAAAGAAAACTCGAAACACTTAATTTTTTCTCTTTTCTTTAGAGAGAGGGAGAGAAAGTGTTTATAAGGGAGGGTAAGAGAGACATTCATATCGATCCGTTAGTGGAGGCAATCATTTAAAAAATGACCGAAATAAATATCCTTTTAGTTTACCTTTAGTTATAAAAACTAAATAGTATAGTATATAAAGAGTTAAATCCCTTTTTTCTTCAATTAATTTTTCTTATGTTATTTTCCCTTCTTAATGCTTTCCCCCATTTTATAGGTCGGACGTTGTTGGGCGATGCCTTCTATTTTATCCTTTCTTAAACATACATTATGTTTTCTACTTTTTAATGAATTATCTCTTTTACCATCATAATTATTACATTTTCGAAGCATAAATTGAACACTTATTTTTGTGCTTTTTAGGAATAAATCATACAAAATTCTATCTAACATCTTGCGGTTTTACTTATAAATCATAGAAAAATTTATTTAACATCTTACTATTTTACACGTAAATGATACATAATTATATTTAAACATCTTACCGTTTTCCACATTATAAAAATTAGAAGCGTATGGGTTGGTAACAAGTTACAAACAAAGGTGAAAAGCGTTGAGGTTGCCCAATGAGGAGAGGAGATGTGGGCCACGCCGCCCCTCTTTTAAAAAAAACATTCCAAAAGAAGACCGTGGGAGAAGTAGTGGGTTTTTTGATACAAATCGGTTGTGGGGAAACCAGCCGTTCGTTAATACTTCATGGGAACCGGTTCCCCTGACAAGTGTCAATCCGAATCGGACCGGAACCAGTTCCCCTAACAAGTGTCAATCCGAATCCGATAGGAACCGATTTACGCTTGACAATTCTCGATCAGAATAGGCCGATTACAATTTAGATCAGCATTTTTTAAAGCATTGCATAAGATAATGTACTTTTAGTATGAGGACGTGAAAAGACGTAATTTTAGTACGAGGACGGCATGAATTAGCCTTAACCAATATATATGAAATCCAAATCTTTTTCTTAGAAGTAATCTACAAACACTTTGATCCCAAAATTTCAAATGATAAAAACGAAAGATGTGGTTTGCATAAGTTTGCAATCTTAAACCATCAAATTAAGACGTCTGTCAAGTTAATATGGAAGGTGTATATTGTAATTAGTATATATGAGAAGGGTAGTTATAATATTTAGTATTTTATGGTATGTCTGGGTATATTATATATATTTGTGATTTATTTATTTATATTTATCTATTTAAGATGAGTTTGTATATTCATATTGAAAAATAGACATCGAGTCTTTTCAGAGAAAACTGATACACTTCACATGATATCTAGGTTCATCTTCGCCTTGTCCATTCTTCATCCAGATTTAAAATGTAGTCTCAAACAAGACGAGTCTATTCCTTACTCAGTAGTCTGCAGGGCTTGTAACATTCCACAAGAATATCATACGCTTCATCATGCATTCTGACAATGTACCCATGCCACATTTGGGAACACCGGTGGCACAATCTCACGAACCTCTTTTACTCGGTCCGTCCTGTGGTCTTGGCCCATCAGCCCTCGTCCTTCGCTTGGTAAACTTGATCAACTTCTTTGAATGTGAACAAGAGAAAAACCTCCAAATCTGAGAGCATGGTTTCAAAACTCAGCCGAGGCAACTCGGACATGGCTGAGTAACTCAGCCTCACCCTATAGGCGAGGCGATGCGAGTTTTAACCAAATAGGTTGTACATCATTTTTTGAACTTCAAATATATTATCACGTCAACTTTATTTCAGCTCTGCTTGAATGTTTTATTGCGTAGCTCTACTGCTTAGGTTTTGCCGCTTCGAATCAAGTTAGAGCCCACCTTCAAATACTGTTGAGAAATGTGGTTTCAATAGTGAAAATATTTATGATAACTTTAAAACATATTTTCATCTTTGATTATGACATTTTAAGCTCAAAAAATAGTGTAGATCGAACAGATCTATGAAAACTTAGAAAATCTTAAAAATTGATGGTCTAGATATGGATTACAAGATGCACTATTTTGAAAACTTAAAATCTAGACATCCTGATGTGGAGATAATCAATTTGAGAATATTTGAGCATCAAAACATCTTCAAGTGAAAATTTTGAATTAGGCTCTAATTTGGCTGTTTAGAGCCTCCCTTTTTTAATGGTTCCAATTTCCAAAATCTATTTTTTTTAGTTCCCTTTTTTAATAGCTCCAAAATCTATTTTTTTGAGTTCCAACAAAAGAAATGGTCGATGCGGACACATCTTCAGGAGAGGTCCTTTACGAAGGGAAGGCTAACCCACATGCCTGCTTGCAAAATTCTATATCAAGATGGCACTAATAATATATATAATAACATTTTTTTTTTCCATTTTCTTAAAAAAAAAAAAGAAAAAAGAAGAAGCTGGACATGAGTTACTTGAACACGCCCGATTTAATCACGAGTACCTTGGTCGAATCGATTTTTTGAACATTGTCCAAGAGCATCACTTTGTTTTCAAAAGAGAAAACAAGAAACAGTTCCACCATTTTGCCTGTTTATCCTCTAGATCTCGATCTCAGGATCTAGATTCGTCTATAATCTGACCCACTTAGTCATAAAATCAAGTTTGTCCAAAGATCTATATGAAAGTCGAAACATGACGTACCTCTAAATTTTACTATAACATGTAATTTTACTATAAAAAGTTTTTACAATGGCCTAAGAATCTATTTTCATCTCTATCACAAAATTTTAAACTCCAAAAATGGTTCAACAATGGCCTAAGAATCTATTTTCATCTCTACCATAAAATTTTAAACTCCAAAAAATGGTTCAACTCAAGCAGATCTGTAAACTTTTGAAACTCAATTTATTTTATTTATTTTTCATATTCATACATCTCGATATCGAAATGATCAATTCGAGAGTTTTTTAACATCAAAACAATCTTTTCCGATAGATTTTTGAGATACACCGTAATTCTGCATTTTAAGGCTGTAACCGTATGCAAACTTTTTCTGCACAGTACACTTCCATAAACACGATCTGGTTTATTATTCTATATGTGGCTATCAAATCACAGTTCTGGGTTGGTTTATCATCTTTTTAAGTGGCTATCAACTCTGTAAATGACAGATGATGCGCATTAGGCTAACTTCGTGGACATTAATCCAGATAGAGTAAGAATAACATCCCTATTCAATCCAGATAGAGTAAAGATAACATCCCTATTCATCGATAACTGACCATGACTAACCTTTTCCTCTAAGACCCGACCATAACTTAGCAGATTGGGTTTCTACACGATCCATCAACAAGCATTAATAGGAGATTCATTATGGCTTTAATCACAGATCACCCGATTCTACTTACTGGTGTTTACAACAAATATATTGGGTTTCTATACGATCCATCAACATGGCTTTAATCATAGATCACCCGATTCAAGCGCAAGACAGTGCCAGACGGTATAAATTTTAACTGGAACTAAAGTCCCCAAAGTCGAGTCCCGAAGCAATTCGATTTCGAATACAGAATGGCTCGAAATCTAGGTTACAGCATCGAATCGGCCTAACAACTTCTCCCATCGAATGACAACAGTTCTGATGTTTGCTAATTCAGAAAACATGGGCGATTCACGAGACATCGAATTGGCTTGACATTTCTCACCCTTTTTTCATATGTGAACTTCAGACCTGATGAAAATCGATTGCTTTTTTTAAATTTATTAATGCCAACTGCTTTTAAAACACTTTAGAATGCACCACTGCAAGTCTCGACGCATTTTCCCATTCTAATCTACAGAGTTTTGGAACCTCAATCCACCTGCAAGAAGATAAATTCCTAGACTCTATTTCCAAAAAATAAAGATAAATTTCTAGACTCAAAGCAATTCCAGCTCCATTTTACAAAGAAAATTATAAATTTTTAACACAAAGGGGTGTCACGTGTTGTGATCCTTCATCTGTATCCTTTTCCACAAATCATAATAGATCAGACATCGAAAATAATCCTAAAGATCGGCTTTTTTTAGGGACAATCACTGGTTAAAAGGTCAATCGAACTATTAACGATAGAGAAAAATGTGGTAGTCCAACCAAGGTTTAGAATATAATTTTTTTATTTTAAAGGTAGTCTTTTATATTCATGATCACCATTCTCAGCACTAAATTTCTGAATCCAAAATCCACATGTATGATAGATTTTAGATGGAGGACTCGTAAAAAGGAAGCATTGCATTCATCCTACCCGTTTTGTCCTTCCAAATATTTTATTAGCTATGTACAGTACATGGACGAGTCCCTCGATCTCGCCCAAGCAACTCGACTCACACCGCCGAGTACAATACGGAAGCCACCTCTAGGAACCCTGCTTTGAAATTTCAGGCTCACATACATGGTACAATTTAATTTGTGAAAAATGAAATAAAATCAAAACGATGTAACTAGTGAAATTTCAGGCTCACACACAGTACAATTAAATATGCGAAAAATGAAATAAAATCGAAACGATGTAACTGGTGAAATTTCAGGCGCACATACATATGAGGATGGAACCCATTACTTCATGCGTGCTTGCATTACTTAAAAATTCAAACACAATTCAATCTGTGAATAATGAAATAAAATTGAAAACAGTGTAACCAGTGAAATTTCAGGCGCACAATGAGAGAGAAAAACCAAATAACAACACATGAAGCTCTTCTTTTGGCGAATAATTATCCATGGTGACTCGGCAATAACAAGTTATTCACAAGTAATATCAAACTAAAACCCACATAGAGATAGCATCAGGCATTGATTATTGTGATGCACATATAGCAAGAACTCTTATTACTTTCATAGAAGGAAGTCTTCTAATGGGGCTGGTGCCTTCCTTTTTCCTTCTCCTTCACTTCACTTCCTTGGGATTTGTCAAATTCTACAAGAACCAATGAAAATGTGAAGTAACATTGCCACTCCCCAGCAAGATCTTACCCAGAGCAAACATAAATACTTCCTAGAGAAAACAATTTAATCGAACATAACCAGTGGGCCGATCTAGATTTGGACCTCAAATACTGGACATGGTAAGTTGTCTTCAGGACCAAATGATCTAGGTCTAACTTGGGTGGGTTCAAGGTCTAGATCCATCCGAGTTGGCTCAGGTCTGGGTCAAGATCAATCGAATACGATATTATACATAATATAGATGTATATATGAATATTTTATAATCAAGCCAATTTTTTGCATCCAAGGGTGACTTGTAACAAATTTAGATGGCCTTAAAGCATATAATCCAAACATAAGCATAAAACGAACAAAGACATCTATCTTACCAGGATGGTTTTCTTCCTTCTCCACAATTTTTAATGTTTCGGAGGGATTTATGGTCCCTCCGAATCCTTCCTCATCAGAACGGGTCGCGTACCCCGCTCCAAAGGAGTGAGTGATTATATCCCTACACGTTTCAAGAATGTTAATCATACATTCAAAACCTATGTTACATGTCTGTTACATATGTATGCATGCGTGCGCGATTGTGCTTAAGAGTTGCACGCAGTCTGCACTCATCTAGAATTTAACCAGACATTGATTTCTATTGAACACCCCTAATGTGTGCAAGGAAGGAGAGGAGATGAGAGAGAGGGAGAGAGAACTTTCAAGCCCTGTTAAACCACTTTGGTGAATAAAGCCCAGACCATTAAACCCATCTTTTCCTGAACCCATGTCATCGAAAAATGGGCGAGTGTACTTGGTGGTTAAGGGAGTAGAGGGTTACCTCTCCGCTTCCAGTTCCAGTTCCAGTTCCAGTTCCAGTTCCAGTTCCAGTTCCAGTTCCAATTTCAGTTCCAGTTCCAGTTCCAGTTCCAGTTCCAGTTCCAATTTCGTTCCAGTTCCAGTTCCAGTTCCAGTTCCAGTTCCAATTTCAGTTCCAATTCCAGTTCCAGTTCCAGTTCCAATTCCAATTCCAATTCCAATTCCAATTCCAATTCCAATTCCAATTCCAATTCCAATTCCAATTCTACCACAAGTAGGGGCCCTTTTTCTTACCTCAAAAAAATTTCCCCATTTACATACGAGTCTTTTGCCAACTAACCCTAAAAAGCCTCCAAAATGAGCCATCAGACCTTGTCAAATAGCCGTAATTTCCCCATTTACATACGAGTCTTTGCCAACTAACCCTAAAAAAACCTCCAAAATGGGCCTTCAGACCTTGTCAACTAGCCGTAATTGCCCCATTTACATATGAGTCTTTGCCAACTAACCCTAAAAAACCTCCAAAATGGGCCTTCAGACCTTGCCAAATAGCCGTGTCTATGGTGTAGCCTTTGCAACACCATGAAACACTGAATTGGGAGGTTGTAGTTAGGAGACTTTTAGGGCTCCAGACCCAATTTTTTCTTGAGTTCCTTTGAAAAGTATAAATACTCTTGGAGCTTTAAGCGTCCTTTGAATAAAAAAAAGAAACAAAAAAGAAAAAAAGAAGAAGAAGAAGAGGGTGTGGTTTCCATAAGGTTGCAACCTTCAAACGATCCAATTAAGGCGCTCGTCTAAATTTTATCGTAATATGTAATTTTGATGTAAAATATTCTTAGGATTATCTCAAAATCTATTTTCATATTTAATTATAAAAAATTTAAACTCCGAAAATAGTTAAAATCAAGAAAATCTTTAATTGCAAGATACACTATTTATTGCACTAAATTTTTTTTTTTTTTCATATTCTTATAATTCGATATCGAGATGATCAATTAGAAGGTTTTTCAACCTTAAAACAACATTTTCCGATGGATTTTTGTGGTGCATATGTAATTCTACATTTTAAAGTTTGCAACCTCATATAGATTTTTTTCTAAAAAAATGATATGGATTTATACCTTGGATTCTATATGCAGCCCAATGCTGGTGAAAAACATGTTCATGCAAAACAAGTCCCCTAAAATCTGCACCGTCCAACATGGATTTTGGCTCCAATTTTATAAGGAATCATAATTTAGACTATGACAATAATAAATTATAAAATTTAAAAATTGTATTTTTAAATTTTGTCCAGACCCTTTATTTTAGATTTTGGTTGGATCACTTATTTACAGTTCAGCAAATGAATGCTTCATAGTCAGGGCACGCATGCGGCAATATCGTAATCCCACAATCCCTCATACTATGAGAAACCATAATCCATCTGTGATGAAGTTTGATGGTCCAACACAACATATTGTTTTGAAAACATGGTCTAAGAGTCTAGACAAGAGAGAGAGATAGAGAGAGAGAGAGAGAGGTTTCTTAAAGAAAGTTCCTACAAAAGACAGAGAGAGAGAGAGAGAGAGTAGGTTTCTTAAGAAAAGTTCCTCAAAAAGACAGACAGAGAGAGAGAGAGAGAGATTGATTGATTGTGAACATACCCATTATCCTCGGATGGTTTTTGGTTATGTTCAACCTTCTTCTTCTGGTTCTGATCCATCATCTTCTCTGCGTGCAAATGGGTGTCGGGCTTTTTCCCTTGGATTCAATGGATTTGCAAAAGAAGAAGTCGATCTACCTTACACTGCCACTTGTTGCAGAGCCCTCTACGTGTTGCTTTTCTTACATGGAAAGATCCACAATGCTACGTGTCATGCGCTTTTTACTAGACCCGGATTTATAAAAAAAATAAAAATAATTCATGCCTGGATGAAGACCCGACTCAAATCTAAACTCGACCCAAAATTAAAATATCTATATATTTAAATATAATTTATATGCTGAGATCTAAAAAAATATTATTGGACTCAAACTCAGACTCGGACACAAATAGAATTCGGATCCAATATATGGTCTCAGACCCGATCTATTGGGATGTGCAGCCCTCCATCAAAATTCATATTTAATATGGTATTTGAATATAAAAATCTTGGAATTTGTTAGTCTCAACTATCAAATTATGAATATGGAATTTTCAATTTTTGCAAAATAAAACAATATTTTCTGGATATTTCTTTCTATAATCCATTTTGAGATACATTAAAATCGTGATTTTTTTATGTCCATTTATAAGATGGGCATCTGATGCATGAGGAGACCAACATGTTTCAATTAACTCACCAAAACCGTGTCCAAATTTATTTATTTTTATTAGTAGCTGCCTAGATCTTGTCATCCTCTTTAGATCTAACTCTTCCAAAGTAGATGACACCTATTGAGATCCAACTTACCAGTGTTTTAATATATATAAAAAGAGAAGTATATAATAAACTCAATTATCTTGTATACAACAATGTCACTAACAATATTGGTTATTATTGATCAATTTTAAACTTTGTGACATAACTCTATATAAAATAATTACGAAATAGCTAAACCTTTGAAGTTTGTTAATGGGTTGAGAGAAGGTTAAATCTTGAGGTTAGGAGTCGTAATTATTTTATAGAGTTCCAAGAGTGAAAAGACGATATGCTTTGGAAATTACATTTTCTCTTGTGAAGTGCAGTGCGGTTGTGCTACCATTACACCCCTAACCAAAAATTGGTATTTATGCACTCTGAATATTGGATGTAACTTATTTTTGTGGCCAACATTTTAGGACATAACCTCTTCCACTTCATAGACCTTAAGCATAAATTGGTATTTTATAGACTCTGCATTGGATTGCTGGATCTAGATCAGTGATTTATAAAAGATTATAAATTATAAGATAAAATACAAATTAAAACAAGATTTTATGGTGTGGGGATTTTGGCCACCTAAAAGAATTAGAAAAACTTTAAAAGAAAAAAATAAAATAGACAGATGGGGATTAGCGGATAATTGGGCTTGGGTTGGGACATGTAGTTTCTCAAAACCAATTTGGTCCCTACTGATTCCTGGCCTAGATTGACGATTCCTTATCTTGATCACCGGATTTTAAGACATGGGTGTATCTTATACGTAGAAAATAACTAGTCAAGTTAGGCGTGATCTAATTATATCTAGACCCAAATCCAACCCGACTTGGTTTTCACCACTATTTAAAAATTTGGTGCCTCGATCCGGAATCGGACGATCCGAATTGGGAATCGGCTGGACCGTTGCGAATCTAGCCATAAAATGGCATCCGGCCGATTTGCTACAGTAAATCACATGTATGATGTCTTGGATCGGTGTGTGATGTCAGGGATAGGTGATTTGCTATAGTGAATCGTCGAGTCTTGCTGAGTCCGTGAAACTATGGTCTATTTGTAAAAACATGGGTGTATCTTATACATAGAAAATAACTTGTCGAGTCAGGCGTGATCCAATTATGTCCAGATCCAAACCCAACCTGACTTGGTTTTTCACCGGTATTTAAAATTCGGTGCCCTGATTCGGAATCGAGCGATCCAGATTGAGAATCGGTTAGACCATCCTGGATCTGGCCATAAAACGGGATCTAGCGGATTTGTGTGTACGACGTCAGGGATCGACGATTCGCTGTAATGAAAACAACATCTCAATATTCACATATTTTTACAAAGTAAGGAAAGTACATAATGCATTATTCCTAATTTTTTAAGAAACGAAAATAACATATTTTTAAAGATTTATGGTGATTTTTTGAAAACAAAATTGAGACAAAATTTATGATTCGGCCGATTCTCTGATCCGATCCACCAATTCGACATGAGTACGGAAATGCACGATTCGGGTCGTCAATATGCTGTTTTAAATACTCGTTTTCACATCCATACTTCTAAAACTAGACCCTAGACATATACCGAGCTAAAGCTATACCCGAACCCAAGTTGGGGTCGAATCGACCCAACCCGACTGCGACCAAAAGAGTGAAGGGTTTACCGATCCTCGACCGCCCACCGTGACATGCAAATGGCGGATGCAGGGATGATGGCACGATGATAAAATAATGAATTGAAATGACAAATGAGTCAGTGGGTTCACGTGGGTTAATAGGGGGTGGCAGCGGCTTGCACCTGGTGCGAGAGACAAGCCGACCATCACGCAGGTGATGGCTCACTCTCTCTCTCTGCTCACGAATGCGTGCCCAGTACTTCTATTTTCATAGGACGTATCCCGTCATCGTAGGACTTTATTCATTGCTCACGTAGCGTTGGCAAGGAGCTGGGTCTGTAAAGGTCCGGCCCTCATCTGCACGGACCCGGCTCCATCCCGGCCCTAGTCCAGGTATAGAGAATCCCGAATCAAGCCAGGCCGACTCTGTGCCTAGGCCCAAGACCGATTCACGGGCCACATTTGGTCGCCTAAGCATTGCATTATTTTGTTTTAGAGATAAGCGACCTGACTAATTGCCACCTTGTGTTTGCATTTCTTTTCACCTTCCCTCTCTCTTTAGATTTTATTTGACTCACCCAAATACGTCTTAATTTTATTTTCGTAGGCTTTAATTCGACTGTTTAGAACCTAAACTCTATACAAATTGCACTTTTTTTTAAAATTCAATTTTAGCCATCTTTTTGTATAGGAAAATTGTTTCATGCGGGCTTAGAGCGCAAGACTACATATGCGGGTCCAAAGAGTGTAATGCATCCATCTTAAAGATAGATGCAAGTGGGTGTTCCATTTAAAAGCAATGGAAACTAACTGTCCAAATATTTTCTTACTAGAATTATTATTTTTAGTTTTAAAAATTTACTTATTTTTTCATATTCATGATCTCCATGTTAGATATTACATGTCCTTAAAAATTAAGTCTAAAAAAATTTCTAGATATGTGGGCTTGGCCATATCAAAACCGGGTCCTTTTATATATTGATCTTAGGGATAGATGTTGAGTATGGTTTGGATAAGGTTGAGGCTCCAAACAATCAAAGTAAGGCGCACATTCAAATAGTATCGAAAGATGCCGTTTCAGCATAAAAAATCCTTAAGATGGATGAAAATAAATTTTTAGCTTAAAAAATTAAGTGCACATCAAGTATATTTATAAACATTTGAAAATCTACAAAATTGGCCGTCTAGATAATAATGCATTACAAGACGCATTAATATTTTTTTATATCCATGTATCTCAAGTTCAAGATGTTGGATTTGAAAGTTTTCAGCATAAAAACAACTTTTTCTACTTATTTTTTTTTTAGGTACGCTCAACCTTGTATAAACTTTTTCTTAGATGTTTGATAAACAAGAGACCGCATGGCAATAGTGAGTCCGCTGACTCACCAAAACCGTGGCAATCATCTAAATCTCTTCTCTCTCTACAAATAGGGCCCACGTGGCACGTTTATGAAACTTTAGCAGCCGGAACCAGATTGGCATGTCATGATGGGACATGACCACCTCATTTTCTTCTTTCTCCTCCTCGCTTTTCAAAACTACCTGCGTTTGTTACAAGTACTACATTGCCCATGATCTCTCACAAAAACTCAAAACTAGCCATAACTAATGTAACGTTTTTTTTGTTGTTTATGTAATGTTGCAATTTTAAAAAATCCAATTAAAGCGCACCTTCAAATTTAATTATAACATATAATTTTGATAAAAAAAATTTATAAAATTTATCTCAAAATCTAATTTTATATCTAATTGTAAAATTTTAATCTAAAAAAATAGTTAAAATAAAGTAGCTATATAAACATATAAAAATCTTGAAAATAGATGGTCTACAAGATGAATTATTTCCGAGACTCGATATCTCTTTCCTTTTTTATATTCATACATCTCCATTATTTTCGAGACTCAATATATTTTTCCTTTTTTATATTCATACATCTCCATATGGTGATGATCAATTAGAAGTTTTTTCAATATTAAAACAAGCTTTTTTGATGGTTCTTGAGGTGCATCAATAAATTTTATCATTACAGTCGGCTCACCTCCTACGACCCGAATATGAACAAATGATTATTGATCCAAAAATACATCTATAGTCATACTTCCAAAGGACTACATAAAAGTTTCCCTCATTATTCTTACTTTTGAAATCCAAAATAAGGGAGCTCACATGCCCCATTCCTCTTTTTTTAAGTTAGGTAGGTGAAAGCCCCTTATTTGCCCGTTGTACAACTAGATAACGGCTACATCGTAGTATTCAAATTCAAATTTTCAAATTACATATTTAAATGAGAAACATATGAACTTACGCGCATATAAAGAGAGGAGATCGTGGATTCAAATCACACAATTTATGCAAGAAGTATGTTTGGTTTCTAGCAGATAATCTGAAGTACGACATTTTACGATCCAAATCTTCATAAATTCAGTTCATATATTTTATAAAATTCGGTCCATTGTTTTCTTAACGTTTCATACTTTTTACCCCACAAGTGACAACATAACAAAGTTTTTTGTGAATTTCAAGAGTTAGTGGTGTTTCAAAACCCCTCCACTGTACCGATTCGAATCGACAATATGCTAGTGTCAAAAAATATTAGAACATAAAAACTTATATTATGTGTGAATGAACCGAGTGGTTCAGTTAGTACAACCACTCGGGTCATTAATTACCCAAAAAAAAAAAAAAAACCACTTGGCTCATTGAGCCAAACCAATTCCAAATTCCATAAAATTGCTGGGTTGGTCCCCGACTGAATTCGATCTGAATAAGCAAATTTTAAAACATTGGAGAAGGTTAATTTTTGTTCCCTTGCTTATTGAACTTGGCACCAATCTAAGATGGGCATGCATGCATGTGCTTTTGCACAATCGACTCACCAAAGACAAGACACACACATGTAATACTTTAAAAATACAAATATGTTTTTTCACCTTTCTTCTCAACGTCTCTTGCAAAAGTACTTAACATTACTCATTATCCAACCTTTTCCCTTCCTAAATTATGTATTGACATGTAGTGTTGTAAAGACTAATTTAAGATTGACGTTTCAAAAATTAAAATCACCCTTAGGGCTTAATTTTATATGTAATAAAAAAAAATAAAAAAAAGTTTGAAACAAAATATGATAACACTTTACCTAGGTGAAGAGTCCAAGTATATGAGAAAAAGTAAAATACTTGTTCAAAAATGTCGAAATTTGGGTTGAACTTATGATGCTTTAATATTTCCTCAAATTTGCTCTCACAATTCATCCATCAATTTTTAGATTTTTAAGCTGAAACAGAGTACTATAGCGATAGGAATGTATGTTAGACCTCAAATATAGTTCAAATTGATTAGGAAATGGTGTCTATTCTCAATTAAGCTTTTGCTGAATTTAGGAGCTACTCCATGAAAGCCGTTGCTTCTGTTTTAGCCTTGATTCACTATCACACGTCTTGCCTCAAAGCATTTAGTAGTGCTACTTCTAAATGGAGTAACACTTGTTTGGCCACATAGTAGAATTACAATCGAAAACACCATTTAAAAAACACAGGCTCTGGCTTTGTTTTGCAGGGGTCCAAGCCGGAGCCCACTCGAACATACTTGAGTCCAGTTCGGACCGAGCGATTTTCAATAAGAGAAATTCAAAAAATTTGGAGATACAGGCAATCGTAGAGTAATTATGCTTGGAATCATTTCAGTGTTAATTTAGTCTGAACCAGATGGTGGACTTGCAATTTTCTGGACTCTGATAACGTTTAAGAAAAATAGAACCCCAGTCAGACTTTTGAGGTTAGTTGTTTTGTATTTTTACAAAGACACGGATACATGTATCGGCGGTGTAGGAGATAGATTTAAGTGTCTGTCAAATTTGTCAACCCCAAAATTCATTTTCAGATAAAAAAGGTTACATTATTAAAGGGTACGGTTTGTATAGAGTTGAGGCTCAAAAAAATCAAAGTAAAGCGTAACTTCAAATAGTATCGAGAAATGTAGTTTCAATACTTGAAATCTTTGTAATATCTGTAAAATATATTTTTATCTTTAATTATAAAATTTAAAGCTTAAAAAATAAGATCAAGCATATCTATGAAAACTTGAAAATCGTGAAAATTGATAGTCTAAAAATGCGTTACAAGATGCATTATTTCCAAAACTTGAAATCCATTTTTTTTCTCTTGTCCATGCATCCTTGATGTCGAGATGATCAATTTGAAGATATTTGAGCACCAAAACAACCTCTTCTAGTGAAATTTTTTAGGAGTGCTCTAATTTGATTGTTTAGAGCCTAAGCTCTATATAAACTTTTTTCTTATTTAAATAAAGGGCAAGGTGGGATTTCAGGGGATGCTAAAGCACTATTATAGTGATATTTCTATGATATAGGTCAACATAGAAAAAAAACTTTAAAGTGTCAGACACGAATGTTATACTTTAAGCTTATCGACATGCACTAGCCATGGTGCATATATAATTTTGAACCCTTGATATCAAGGTGTTGGTGTTGGTGGTGATATAATTTTGAACCCTTGATATCAAGGTGGTGGTGGTGGTGACTACAAATAATGCATAATAACATATTATATAAATGTCCACAAACAATATATCTTTAAATGCTAAATTTGATCACCCTATCTAAGGCCCCATTATTGTCTAGGGCTCCTAGTGATGGATAATTAAAGACCATTCCCCATTGTGGCAACTTCTATATCTGTTTAAATAGACTTTGCCAAATAAAGAAAATTGCATGTTTATCAAGTCCAAAGATGACAACGACATTAACTTTAAAAAAGAAACTCATCCTCTCCTAATCCAAATTTCATTCTGATTGCCACCTATGAAGACGCTGTTGAGGGACAAAAACTATATTTCTCAAACAGATACATGTGCATGTCGTAAATGTAATTATTCTGAAATGCAGATCTCAAAATTAACATTTTAAACAGGACACATCTATAATCATTTTTAAAAAAATGAGTATTTAAATGTTAAGTGATATAAAAAATAGGTATAAGTAGCAGTGTTTATGTTTAGAAAGCATCAAACTCTCAAGCGCGTGTCATGCAATGTTGTCAGATTCACTTTGGAGTCTT
Source organism: Amborella trichopoda (assembly GCF_000471905.2). The sequence goes on from NW_006500103.1 coordinate 488,411, forward strand.
TTAAGTTTGGTGAGTAAAATGAAGCAATTTGATTTTTCAATCGATTTTAGGAAAAACTTCAGACTTTTTAGTAATTTAATATAAATAAATTAGATATTTATATAAAAATAATAAAAAATTTCAATATATATATATATATATAGGGAAAAGTTTATATAGAGCCAAGGCTATAAACAATCAAGTTTGAACCTACCTCAAAATTTCACTAGAAGAGGTTGTTTTGATGCTCAAATATCTTCAAATTGATGATCTCGACATCAAGAAGCATGGACATGAGAAAAATTTGGATTTCAAGTTTTGGAAATAGCATTTTGTAACACATTTTTTGACTGTCAAATTTCAATATTTTCAAGTTTTCATATATCTGTCGATCTACACTATTTTTTAAGCTTTAAACTTTATAAATAATCATGTTTGTGGTATTTGTATGATCCCATATTTTGCACACACACTCTCTTCATCTCAATAATTAATCCTCAAAAAAAAAGTTCAATTTGAACCCTAGATATGGTCAAAATGAGTTATCTCTAAAAATTAATCTAGACAATTCATTTTGTGAATTTCAAGATCTTAGCCTTTATAAACTAAGAATCATTTTTGTTTGTTAACATTATTCATCTAATGATAATAAAGCCCTCCAAAAAAATTGAAAATGAAAAAATCCTTCTAAAGCCTAGATCTAAGCATCTCACCAAAATGAACGGCATATGTTAATTAGGCCAAAAAAATACTTTCTAGGTTGTGTTTACAATTTTTTTTTTTTTTTTTGTTGATTGCTCATTAAAATGAAAAGAATGTATATTTCAAAATTTGGATCAAACAAATGGCCATAAGATGGTTTTTTAACATCATTACATCATATTACTATACAACGATTGCATTATATCATTGCTTATATATATATATATATAGGATATTCTAAACTTCACAACCCTTCAAATTACAAAGGTTCAAGATATAGAGAGTTGTGAAGGGTAGATTTATTAATTTTGTTGTCTATTTTTTAAAACAAAAGATACTTTTGTAGGGTAAATTAGTATATATTATTATAAGACAAAGGGTATTTTTGTCATTTCCATAAGGGGTAAAATTGAAGTCCTAACTAAAGGTCCAGTACATTCTTCAATAAAATTTCAGAATACTAACTTCCAAAACACCATTTTACTTCTGTGAAAATTTCAAATTTGTCATTGCTTAATGGTAAAGTTACCTATTTAAATAGTTTTTTTAATAAAAATGTAATAATTGTTTTGATAAATACACCCATGACAACTCCTTCTAACTTGAACCTTTCTATTTTGACGGGTTGTTAACTCTAGACAAACCCATATATATAATAAATAGTGTTATAGGTGGAATGGGAATTTTCAGATATTCATTATATGGTTCAGAATGCATATCACTATTTTAATTTTAATTATTTTTTTATAAGTCAGATCATAATAAAATTTCGTACGTGTGTACTAAAAATTAGGGCGCACAAAAAAAAAATATAAAACATATTTATCATAATATAAAATGATCAAAACAGTCAAAATACAAAGGTTCAAGTTAGAAGGGGTTGTGATGGATAACAAAATTAATAAATCCACCATTCACAA
>NW_006500103.1:490031-506898 GCF_000471905.2 Amborella trichopoda
AAGAACCTCCCCCACCGTGTATATAGGATCTTAAAATATCACTATTAAATTTGGCACGGATGTATAAAAAAGTCAATTCCCATACCCACACATGTGTATAGAATCCCAAAGGATCACCATTAAATTTAGTACGGATCAATAGAAAAGTCAATTCCTATACCATGTGATAACTTTTCTAAAGATCTATGCCAACTTTAATGGTGATCTTTTGAAGTATTACACATATGGGTGGGGGAAGATTCTATAGCATCATTAGATCACATACGGGTGGGGGAGGATCCTATAGCATCATTATATATATATGGAAGCCACTACGTAACGCTTATGGGCGATGAATACTATTTTCACCCATAGGCTCGACGCCGTTCGATTTTTTTCTATACAGTGTGGATTAAAAGACCCCAATGGACCTACTATGTCTGTTAAATAGTGTTTTGCCCCGCTACAGATATGCTATGTTCGTTGCCATTTTTTTTCACACAAAAAGACACGGGAAACAACCACGGCTCCCATATATCCGTGATGATTTTTAAGGCTAAACCGCAACGGACATAACATGGCCGTGACAGGACAAAACACCATTCAATTTTGCCTATAAGCGTTTTTTTCGAATTTTTCAATATATATATTTCAAATGATTGGAATTTGTATACAAAAATAAATAAAAATTCAAATACGAAATAAGATCGTGATCGTCAGACAGATTCAATATAGACCGTTGACTGACACTGTAGCAGCCAGCCCATGAGCTGACATAATCTATTCATTCCCTATATAAATATATTTTATTTTATTTTTTTTCAGCCGAAGAGGTCGAAGCCTGAATCGGCTGGTACCATACCCAAATTTGTCCGAAGCGGCAGCCCCAAGCTTCACTTCGCTTCAATCTAAGCCCAAAATCCTAAGTCTTCGGCAGACAATTATCAAAGTCTCGAGTGTGTGGTGTCTTTGAAGTATCAATATACATCCATGCTGCACTAAAAAGTACTCAGCCAAAGTATGGCAATTGAAATATAGCAGATTTATGCACAACAACAACAAAATAGAAGAGAGTAAAAGAGGTCACCAACTTATTTCAAATTTTCTTCTACAAAATGCAAAGGAAAAGGAGAGAGACAAGGAAATCAAAAGTCCTCTCCTTTTCCACCTCTCTAAATCTCCCAAGACATTCTACTCAAATTCCCATCCATCCCCAAAAAATAAAACTCCAAAACCCCAACCCCCATCACATTCCTCTCTTAACTATCAAATATTTACACCAAAAAAAACACCTAAAAAAAAAAAACCTATTTGTACAATTCGTAACTTACCCAAGACATTGGCTTCTTCCTTTTCTTTCTCTCTCTAAAAGGTGTGTCCATCTTTGTTACCAAAAGTAAGCCATGCACTGTTCTCTCTCTAGAATCACCACACTTAAGCCATGTAGTGCTCTCTCTCTCTCTCTCTAAAAAGACAGCAAACCATGCCATGTATTTGCTTCTTCTCTCTAAAAAATCAGCGCCACGCCGAAACCGTGAGCAGAGGCTGATCCTTCCAGGCCAATGTCAAGAACCCGGGCCCGGCCTCTATGAGCGAGTAACTGCTACTGTAATCGTAATTCCACAGCAACATCCTGGCCTGGCTCACTGCGTAATGGCTCAGCCCCAAGCCCACAAACCCTGCTCTCTCTATCTCTTCTCTCCAGATACATCTCTCTTCCATTCTCTCTGTGTTTTTTACAGCTCCTGCAATTCTCCTGCCAATCACCACCCTCTCGACTCTTTCTCTCTCTTTGCAAGCTCTTCCCATGCCGGCCTCCAAGCACTCGAACATAGCCCCGTAGTACCGGAGAGCTCTGCTCAGCCTCCCCATGAAGTCCCCTCTGTTCAAGCCCAATTCATACTCCCCGAGAGTGACAACTTTCGGTTTCAGGGCCTTTGCAACCCGCAACGCCCTCGCGACCTTCTCCATCTTTTCGTCGACCAGGCGGTGGAGCTGGAGCATGAAGTTGACGGCCACGAATTCTCCATCAGCGCGGCGGAGATCCCCCTCCATGACATCCTCGATCGAGCAGGGCACAGGCGAGAACTCGAAGTTGAGTTCCAGGAGCTTCGCAAAGTCACACAGCCGGTTACCGGTGGCGGCGAGGGAGGGGGCGGGGTTCGAGCCTAAGCTCGGTGCTGGGATGCCAGAAATCCGGATCTTGGCTGGTTTTCCGGCTGGCCTAGTCGCCAGGGCCTGCAAAAGTGCTGCCCACTGGACCCCCTGAACTATGCCGAAATCTACAATATGTATAGAATCAGCAGTTTCCATGGCCTCCAAGATAGCTTGATTTGCAGTGAGATGAGCAAATTTAGAGAAAGGGCAAGCATCATTCAGGGCTTTGTAACAAAGGGTGGACTCCTCTGCTGAAAACTGGGCAACTGGATGGCCCGTCGGGTCGAGGCGCTCAATCAGGGCCTCCGCAAAATAGGACACCAATCGCTCAGTCGGGCTCCCCGAATCTGGTGCAGATCGCCGAAGCTCCGCCAGGGAGGCTGCAGCATGGCCAGGATCAGAGTGAACAGTCCGTGCTGCATCCACAAGTGATAGGAGCAGCGGTGGCGGTGGGGGATCCCTGTTCACCAGTGGCGGCATAGAGCGGCCGTCCGGTGGCTTCCGGCACTCGGCTGATGGCACTGCCTCCGGTTGCCATGGCTGAATTGGTTGAGGCAGTGTTGCCGTGGGAAAGTTAGGGTTTTGTTGTTGCTGTTCAGAGATGATGTTGGCCTTGGTCTCCAACGGTGGAGAGAGGGTTTGAGCAAATGGGGGCTCCGAAATAATGGCGGAGAAGTCCGCTCGCCACGGCTCGCCTGTGCTTGGGAGCTCCGAGCTCTCCGTGGACTCGCAGGGGCCACTCTCGAAGCATGATCTCAGGCTTCCACCACTCTCGACTCCATGGAAATCGCCCATCAAGCACTCCATCCACTCATCCCCTTCGAATCCAGCACCGCCACTACTGAGCCCCTGCAAATGCAAATCCGAGAGCTTAAAAGGAATAGGCGACCTGAGCCCATTCCGATGCTCAGGCCACATATGGAGCCCCCCCGGCCGTTCCTGCTCCAGAGGTGGGTAAATGAGCACCGGCGGCTCTGCCTCCACGGCAGCAGCACCACCACCATAGCCATCAGAGAAACCCATGGCGGTGGCAGAGGCCGAACCGAATCCAGCTCCGTCGTTCGGTAACCTAGGGTTTAAGAACCCAGAGTGGTGGGACCAGGGGTTTAGGGCAAAACCCCCATTCCCTCCGCCATTGATTTGCTGCTGCTGCTGCTGCTGTTGTTGCTGCTGCTTCTGCTGTATCACTTGTTGCGCAATCGCCATTAGATTTCCACTATCTGCACACATGTAAGCCATTTCATAATCTCCAATGGCTACAGGCAAAGAAACCCTACAAAGAAGCAGTAACTCTATCTCTGCAAATGAGATGAGAAATCAAAGTGCATGAGCCCTAAAAACCCACATCCCACCTATGTTTAAAACCCAGAATAACCCATGAAAATGAGGCTTTCAGGAAATCAAGCACACCAGCCATGGTTCATATGAAGAGGGGGCCCTCTCTCTCACTGGAAATACTGATTGTGAAAGAGAGAGAGAGAGAGATTTATTTCAGGGTAGAGAGAGAGAGAGAGAGAGAGGGAGGTGATGTCTTAAAGAACTCAAGTTTTGGGTTTGTTGCGGGGACGGGTGCTGCACAACCAGCAGTGTAGAGAGAGAAAGAGAGACTGGTTCAGAGGTTAGAGAGAGAAAGGGGGAAAAGGATGGGTAGAAATTTGAGAGAGAGAGAGAGAGAAGGGTGGGGAGGGTGAGGGGGCTCTTAAAAAAGGGGCAGAGGCCAACGCGGAGCGGGCCCACTCAGACTAAAATCTCGAACCCCGAGAAGAAAACGAAACGGCCACGGGTCCCACCCTCCCCCAAAAGCAGAGGCCGAAATAGGAGGGAGATGAGAAAAAGAAAAAGACCCCCAAGAACTTAAACAAAACCCCGTCCCCCCTCTCTCTCTCTCTCCTGCTTTCTCACTCCACTCACTCTCTACAATTCTTTCTCTCTCCTCTCTCTTCAATTGTCGATGCAAATTCGAATCGGAGCGGTTAACCGGATATGGATATGGGTTCGAACCAGCTTAATTGGCATAATCGGTCAATTAACCGGTTAAGTTTGAAAAAAATGTTAAAAAAGTAAAAAAATCTATTAAAATGTAAAAAGTATATAAATAATCATTAAAATAAAATATATTCAAATGAATTTTAAATTTAATTAAAATAATATATTTAAACGAATCGATTTGTGTTTAAAGGTATTTTAAAATTTTCTTGAAAAAAAAGTGGGAAAATAGAAAAGTGAGTATTAATGATCGAAAATAATTTTTATTCTTTACTATAATATAAAAATATTAAAAAAAATACTTTTTTTTGGTAGATAAGTGTGGAATACAGGTCCCAACCCGTTTTTAGAAATAATTAATGGTTTTCGAATGCGTCAGTGGGAATGAAAACCTAGACCGGTAGCTAAGGCTGTGGTACTGCAATTTATTTTTTGGAATTTATATAAATTTTTTTCTTAACAATTTTTTTTAAATACTTATCGATCACCAAAACTGCCCAAAACCATAACCGCCCATTGACTAGTTCCGATCTTACCCGACAGTTAACGGTTAGATCCCCCCGTTTTTCCAACAGTGTTTCCACTGCACACCAATTTCTTGAACTCCGCTTCACTTCTCTCTTCTCTCTCTTCCATTCCTTCATTTTATTTCTCTTCAATTTTTTCTCATTTTTTATTTTAGTTCAATGCGGCCCAACATGGTCCCGGGCTAAGCTTAGGCTAGCCTTGTAGGGACAAGGGTTGGGCCACTGCTAGTGGTCCGTTGCCACCCTTACGATCTCCTCAGTTGTAGGGCCCAACAGGGCGAGTCTAGGAAGTTTGGGCCGAAGCCCAATGCCAGTTTAGATCATAGTTAGCAAGTACACATGATTTTGTAAAAACAAACAAAAAAATTATATTATTTGAAATCGATTAAAAACTCAAAGTTTTTCACAAGATCTCCGATTCAAAAAATCACATTTTTTTAATAGAATCGATAAAATCCTTATTTTATCCTTTTTTTAAAAAGAAAACTTTTGAAAAAAATTATTCCCTATAACTTTATTTATTCATGAAGTTAATATTATTAATTATTAATTAGAGATAAATACATTAGCCGTGGGAGTAAATTAAGAATCTTAATTTAACAAAAAATTTCATAATTTTTTTTCCCAATAAATTCCCTTAAAAAAGTGTACAAAGAATTACGGGCAATATATTCCCCAAAAATAAATTATCAAAACAATCGCACATATCAAAATAATAGGTACAATTAGAATAAGAGTAACCTAATTAAATATCTTTTTTTTTCTTTAAACCCAAAGCGTACTTATAAAGAACAAGAGAGAGATTCAATAATACTAAATATTTTGGCAGTTAGGATTTAAATGTGAGATTCAAATTTACTTAAACATTTTGTAGCTTTCTCTATGCAAAGAGAAGTTTGATTAATTTCATATTATTATTATTACTATTATATTTCAATGGTATACAACATTTTAGATGAACCACCATTTTACATATTTGGATCTTTTGTGTTTTGTTTTAGTTAACCGCAATCCTACACTGTGGGCCTTTTTTATTTTTTCTTTGAATAATAATCTTATACCTTGGTTTACGGTTATTCTTATTTACTAATATACTACTTATGTTTAATGTTGTTGTTGTTACATTATTTTATATTCCCAATAAATCTGTGATGTTTTGGGTTGTGACAATAGAGTAAGCATTGTTGTTGAATTTATTAAAACTTTAGACAATAATTTGTCAAGTAATATTTTAATGATAATGATATTAGGTATGGTCATAAAATTATTGTTCAATGGCTTTAATATATCTATATAGAGTAATGATACTATGAGACCCTATGTCTATATAATGACTTCAAATCATAATTCTATATTATATCATCTTTACATATCATATTTTTTTTTTCACTCATTCTTTTTTAGTTAAATCCAAAATATTATTGATTCTTTAACTTAACCTATTTTTTAACAATTCATATATTTTACCCAATTTTAAAAAATAGAATCGATTTATTATCGATATTTGGGTTCGCCAATATATAATTATTCCTCAACTTACCAAGTATTGTCTGGACAACGCAAAGAGGCCTTCATCGTTTGCGGCTAGGATGGGATAGGCCAAATAAATTCAAATATAACATAAAAAAAAAAAGACTGAGCTAGCCTATCATGGCCATGAATTGGGCCTGACATTGGACTTCAGGCCACATTTTTTGCCCCTAGTAGTAGCAAGGACAATAAAATTAGAAGCTTGTACATGTCATGCAGATCTATAAACATTTATTTTTTTTAAAAAATAGACCGTTTATACACATTATCGTAATATATATTATTTTTAGAGTTTGAAGTCCTAACTTTTTCACAACCACAAAATATAAGAGTAAAAGTTTTCCAATACTTTGAATTGCAATTTTTTAAGTAAAAGTTTTCCAATACTTTGAATTGCAATTTTTTAAGAGTTTTAAGTTGATGTTTTGGTTATTTGGATAATCTCAAACCATTTTCCAACGCGAAAAAAAAGCTCACTTCTTGTTTCTCTCTCCTCTCTCTCTCTCTCTCTAGATCCCACTGCCAACAAAAGGAGGCTCTCTGCCACGTCGCTTTCCTGCCCATGCCCTCGAATGTATGCGCCATGCGTGACGTGGCAGCCCACCGGGAGTGGGCCCTATCTCAGGACCCACTAGAGTTTATACACGTTTCGACGTTTGCCGCGTCCACGTCACCAGTATGGCCCTCCCACATAGTACTGCCACGTGAGACTGCAGCGCGCGCCTATCATGACGCAAGCGTTCTGTGATGTCCAAGAGCGAATCACATCCGTCCAAATATTTTGATCGAAAGGATGAAACGCAGAATACAGGCGGCCGAAGATTATCAAGTCATGACGTGTAGTGGGCCCGTGGTCCTGGCTTTTACCGCGGTCAAAAAGGTCGACGTCGCTTTCCTCACCGAAAAATCGGGCAAAAGGGATATGAAAATTTATCGGTTATTTTTCTCCAACAAATTACTTGGATATTTGAATTTTGAAAAATATTATATTTTTCAGACAATACTTCGATTTTTGGAAACACAAAAATTAGAAATATTATTTTAATTTTCAAAAAAACAATATTTATTAGGTGCGGTTTGTATAGAGCCTACCTTCAACTAGTGTCGATAAATGTGGTTTCAATATTGAAATTCTTTGTAATAGCTTTAAAATAATTTTCATATTTATTTATAAACTTTAAAGCTTCAAAAATAATGTAGATCAATAGATCTATGAAAATCTTGAAAATTGACAGTCCAAAAATGTGTTACAAAATACATGTAGGCCTGTTGGGGGAAAAAATGGTTAACTATGCAGAGATGATGGCCTCACGTCCCGATTTAAAACTCTTCGTGAAAAGAATGGTGGGTCAATTTTGTGTGGTAGAAGGAGACTCGATGAATGTCATCATTTGGTGCAATAGGATTCAAAATCCACCTTGAAAATTGAGGTCTTCTTTGATGTAAATTTGCGACTTATCCAGGCCTTTTGCTTTTTCCTTTCTGTATGTGTTTTGTGAGGCCAATGTTATGGCCGATTATCATGCTAAAGGTGGTTCCGCCTTGACTGAGACTTTGGTCAAGGATTTTATAATTTCTTTTTAGTCTTTGATTAATAAAGATCTGAATTCTTATAAAAAAAAAAATTACAAAATACACTTTTTCCAAAACTTGAAATCCATTTTTTTTCTCATGTTCATGTATCTTAATGTCGAGATGATTAATTTGAGGAAATTTAGGCATTAAAACAACATCTTCTAGTGAAAGTTTTGAGATAGCGTCGGCTCTATATAAACTTTTCCCATATTTATTTTCACCATGGTGTAGATTATCCACCCCATGTTTGGGAGGGAGGACTTATGTTATATAAACTTTTCCCATATTTATTTTCACCATGGTGTAGATTACCCACCCCATGTTTGGGAGGGAGGACTTATGTGAATAAATGCATCGGTCGACTAATAGAAACCTTGTGATGTCATAATTTAGGGAAAAGTTTAAATAGAGACGAGACTTTTAACAATCAAATTTGAGCCTACCTCAAAAATTTCACTAGAAGAGTTTGTTTTGATGCTCAAATATCCTCATATTGATCATCTCGACATCAAGATGCATGGACATGAGAAAAAAGTGGATTTCTAAGTTTTGAAAATAATTTATTTTATAACGTATTTTTGGACCGTAAATTTTCAAGATTTTAAAGTTTTCATAGATCTATCAATCTACACTATTATAAATAAAGACGAAAATATATTTTAAGGGTATCACAAATATTTTTAGCATTGAAACTATATTTCTCGACACTATTTGAAGGTAGGCTTTGATTTGATTGTTTAGAGCCTAGGCTCTATGTGAACCGCACCCATTAATTTATAAGGGCAAACTTTCAATGTTTCCCTACTATATAAAACTTACATGCCTATTCCTATCCAACCATCCATTCTGAATGGACGCTTGAAAGGCCCCAATCACAATGTTACATCTCTACACTATTTTATTTTTAATTTTTATTTATGAACTATTTGACACCAATTTTTGGGTGTCCACTCCTCTCTTAAAGTCGCACGTATGATCAATATAAAACAAATATTCTTAAAAATATAAAACACCCAAAATACTCCTAAAAGTTTTAAAGGGTGTTTGAGTTATGAGAAAAGTTTATATAGAGTCGAGTCTCTAAACAATAAAATTCGAGTCTACCTCAAAAGTTTCACTAGAAGAGGTTATTTTGATGCCCAAATATCTCCAAATTGATCATCTCGACATCAAGATGCATGGACATGAGAAAAAAAAAAAGATTTCAAGTTTTAAAAATAATGTATTTTGTAACGCATTTTTGAACCGTCAATTTTCAATATTTTCAAGTTTTCATAGATGTCTTGATCTACACTATTTTGAAGCTTTAAACTTTATAAATAAAGATAAAACTATATTTTAAGGCTATCAAAAAGATTTCTAGTATTGACACCACATTTCTCGACATTATTTGAAGGTAGGCTCTAATTTGATTGTTTAGAGCATAAGCTCTATACAAACCGCACGATTTTAGTTGTTATATTTTATCTAAAACTTCATTTTAATATTTCTTTAGGTGCACCCCATTGAGATGATGGCATGTACCAAATATTATATTCATATAATTTGTAGACAAAACTTAAAATAAAATAGTCAGAGGCGTGGATCTAGATCAAACAATAAGTGACTCACTTGATCTAAATTGGATAGTTGGATGGGGGAGTATATATCTTCTATGCAATAGGGGAAGTATAGGGTGACAAACATGTTGAGCCAACGCCTGCAAATCAACTTGCCTCAATCCAGATCAGTACTCATCTATTGAACTCACCAAGTTAAGTATGCATTCATCTTACTTGGACATAAACTTGGTTTGGTCTGGATCTGGATATGTCTTAGCTTATATATCGGTGTAGGTTATGAGTGATCCAAAGCTAACTCAATCTAAAACATGTAACATATGGGATTGCATATAACGAGACCATTTACCTTTGATACAATGAGATCACAATTACTTATAACCATCTGATGTGAAATCTGATAGCTTACATATGTAACAAAGTTCAATAAAATTTATTTTGAACTTTGAGCATGGTCAATGAAATAAATGCAGCTACCTATTTTTACATTCAATGGTCAAGAATAATTGTGACCATCTTGTTTAAAGATAAATAGTCTCATTATATATATTCCCATAACATATACGGGGCGTGGTTTGTACAATCAAAGTAAGTTGTGCTATGAAAATCATATCCAAATTTACAATTCAAATGCCAATAACCCCTATAATAACCTAATATTTTATTTTTATTGAAAAGTTTAAAATAAAAAGTATACGATGAGGAAAAGTATACAATTAGACCATTTATCTTAGGTACAAGGTAGTCACAATCAGTCTTGATAATTTGATGTGAAATTGGATGAATGTATTTATTTTCTTGACCAAGCTCAAATTTCAAATGAAATTTTCTCGAAGTTTATAACACACCCTAGCTATTAGTTTTCGCATTGAATGGTTATAAGTAATTTTGACCTCATTGGATCAAAGGTACATGTTCACATTATATACAATCAATTTTTTTTTTTTTTTTGTCTACAAAGCAATCATTTATCTTTTGTACATGGACATCACAATCATTATCACTCATTGAAGTCAAATTGGATACCTTAGGGTGCCACAAAGTCCGAATTTTTTTTTGTGGAACTGTATCTATTCGATTACACTTGGATGGATGTATTTATTTCGTTTACAATCCCATTTTTTTTTTTTAGATTGTCTACAAATAAACCATTTACCTTTTGTACATAGACATCACAATCATTCTCACTCATTAATGTCAAATTGGATAACTTATAGTGAGTCACAAAGTACGAAATTTTTTTTACGGAAACGTTGTGTCTATTCAATTACATATGAAATTTAAAAGATAAAAATGAATGTAATCTCCATATATAAAAGCCAACTAGTTTCTTTTTAACCAATCCCTTGGGATTCCACCTAAAGGGAGAGGGTAAGTTGCGGTATGGTTTAAACCCCTTCGGATTGAGGTTGACCCGGCCCATTTACAACCCTATTTAAAATATCACCGGTACTAGGCCCAGTTCTAGACATCAGCCGTTATTCAAATTTGGAGGCAGTTAACTAGGAATCACGGCCGTCCATTTGAATCCGAAAGAGCCAAGAAAGAGACTGGTGGAGCTGTCTCTTCTCGCATATGTGAGAGTACCACGAAATCTTAAATCACACAAAAAGATATTATTTGTATCAGAAATTATGCATGTTTCTATATTGTTTTATATTATTTAATTTGACAATGAGGGAAGGTACAGTACTCGCCTCCGTGTATGTGTGCCCCCTTTTGAGTTTTCGCTGTCCTCGCTCCCCGAAATATCGGTCCCCACGCCGAAACTTTCCAAATTTCCGTTTCATGTCGAATAACTCTTTTTATTTTTTTATTTGACAACAAGTGTTTAATAACTAAGGATGCTGTTTATATAGCGCCTAGTCTCTAAACAATCAAATAGACCGTACCTTCGAATAGTATCGAGAAATGCGGTTTTAATATTGAAAATTTCAATATTGAAAATATTTGTGATAGCCTTAAAATATATTTTCATCTTCATTTATAATTTAAAGTTTCAGAAATAGTATAGACCCACAAATCTTTGAAAACTTAAAAATATTGAAAATTCACTATTCAAAAAATATGTTATAAAATACACTATTTCAAAACTTGAAATCCTTTTTTTTTTTCATGTTTATGCATCTTGATATCGTGGTGATCAATCTGATGATAGTTGGCTTCAAAACAACCTCTTCTAATGAAATTTTTGAGGTAGGCTCAAATTTCATTGTGTAGAGTGTCGGCTCTATATAAACTTTTCCCAATAACTAAATGATTGTATGGGAAAAAGTTTTAAAGAATCAGATTTGAGCCTACCTAACAAATTTCAGAACAAGAGGTTGTGTTGATGCCCAAATTGATCATCTCAACATCAAGATGCATGGACATGAGAAAAAAATGGATTTCATGTTTTGGAAATAATGTATGTTGTAACTCATTTTGTGACCGTTAATTTTCAAGTTTTCCAAGTTTTCATAGATCTACACTATTTCTGAAGCTTTAAACTTTATAAATAAATATGAAAATATATTTTAAAGCTATCACAAAGATTTCAACAGTGAAACCACATTTTTCGACACTATTTGAAGGTAGGCTCTAGTTTAATTGTTTAGAGCCTATAGGCTCTATACAAACCCGCACCTTTTTATCTTTTGTAGATAGGTGTCATAATCATTCCCACTCGTTGTATGTCAAATTGGATTGTTTGGGGTGAGTTACGAAAGCCGAGAATATTTTTTTAAAACTGTGTGTCTATTCAATGACACTCTTACAACAACCCATTTTGAAATCTAAGTGAAAAATCTACATGGAGGAAAAAAAAAAAAGAAAAAAAAAATGTTATAGAGCTGGAGCCCTATCAAATTAAAAAAAATCTCACTTCAAACATCATTGAAAAATTTTGGATGCGGATAACCTTCAAATCGATCATCTCAGGCTTGATTATTACAAAATTAAAATTTCTAGTTTGAAAAATTTCGTATATATTATCTTGACCGCCTATTTCGCCCTAAAAATAAATATACATGGATCCACAAGATCTGTACCACTTTTTGAGATGTAATTTTGTAATTGGTGTTGAAATTGATTGTAGAGCCATCACCATGGTGTCCAATACTCGAAAGTCTTTTATGAGCAAGGATTTAAAATGAGGCTTTACTTTGTTTTTGCATAAACAAATAAAAAAGAAAATAGTTTAAAAGAAAAAATAAAAAAAACAGTTTATATAAGTGGGAGGCTCCAAACAATCAAAGTAAAGCCCACCTACAAAATTTCACTAGAAGAGGTAGTTTTGATGCTTAAATATCCTCAAATTGATCATCTCGACATCAAGATGCATGGAAATGAGAAAAAAAATGGATTTCAAGTTTTGGAAATCATGCATCTTGTAACGCATTTTTGGACTGTCAATTTTCAAGATTTTTAAGTTTTCATAGGTCTGCCCGATCTTTACTATTTTTAAAGCTTCAAATTTTATAATGACATACGACAATATATTTTAAAGCTATCTCAAAGATTTCCAATATTGAAACTATATTTCTCAATACAATTTGAAGGTATTCTTTAGGTTCATAGCTTCGGCTCTATACAAACCGCACCCAAAAAAAAAAAAAATGTTTCAAATCGTGATGTCATTTGATATTTAGGGGGCGTTTTAGGGCGGAAGGAAAGGGAAATTGTGGTGATAGGGTGCGTGTTTTTTAGTTTTTAGTGAGATGAAAAGAGAGAGATGTGTGTGTGGATTCGACTAGAGACACAGACACATTATATTACTTTATAAGGCTGAGGCTCTAAACAATCAAAACTAAAATGCACTTTCAAATAGTATCAAAAAATATTATTTTAATATAAGTTATTTTATAATCATCTGAAATTTATTTTCATATTTAAATATAAAATTTAAAGATTAAGGGCTCATCTGGATCCTTGGATAAACAAAACCATGTTTTGCATAACATGGTTACGCATAACCTTAGCTTGTAGATAATACTAACATTTGGGTAGGTATGAAACATTTTCGTACAAAATATTTTTCTGTAAAAATTATATTTCGTCATATTTGATATGTAATACTACATATAAAAGGTTTGCCCATTATAAAAATTTTACCAAAATTTTGGAGAGAGAAATCATACCAAAATTTTGAGAGAAAAACTACTTAAAATTTTTAAAAAGATAAACTATCTCATAATTTTTGGAGATAAAACTGTCTAAAACTTTAAATTTGATATAGCTTCTCTTCAAATATTTCGAGATAGTTTCTCTTTCTAAAATATTGAAATTTTAGTTGAAAATTTATCTCTCTAAAAATTTTGAGATAGTTTCTACCTCAAAATTTTTTCAAGTAGTTTCCCATCTTAAAACTTGATATAGTTTCTCTCACTAAACTTTAAGATACTTTCCCTCTCTAAAACTTAAAGTTTGAGAAAGTTTCTTGAAATTTTTTGAGATAGTTTATCTCTCTAATTTTTTTTTAGGTAATTTCTTTATCTAAAACTTGATATAGTTTCACTCTCTAAAGTTTCAAGAACCTTTCTCTCTAAAACTTGAAATTCGATATAATTTATCTCTCTAATTTTTGTGAGGTAATTCTCTCTGTAAAAAGTTTTAGGTTGTTTTTCTCTTTCTCTCTCTGAAACTTAAATTTTGAAATAGTTTCTATCTATAAAATTTGATATAGTTTTTCTCTCTAAAATTTTAACGTACTCTATCTCTCTAAAGCTTAAAATTTAAGCTAATTTCCGTTTAAAAATTTTGAGATAGTTTCTTTCGCTAAAAATTTAGGTATTTCTCTATCTAAAATTTTAAGACACTTTCTCTCTCTAAAATTTTTGAGATGGTTTATCACTTTAAATTTTTTTAGATAGTCTCTCTCTTTAAAATTTGATATAGTTTATATCTTCAAAATTTTAATGTACTTTCTCTTTCTAAAACTTGAAATTTTGAGATAGTTTTTCTCGCTAAATATTTTCAGGTATTTCCCTCTCTAAAAAATTTTAAGTAGTTTCTCTCAATACTTTCACTCTCTAAAATTTTACAATACTTTCTCTCTAAAACTTGAAAATTGAGAGAGTTTCTCACTCTAAATAAATTTAGGTAACTTTTTTCTCTAGAGTTTTAAGATATTTTCTGTCTCTAAAAATTTAAATTTGACATAGTTATGCTTTCTAAAAGTCTCAAAATAATTTCTCTCTAAAAAATTCAGGTAGTTTATCTCTCTAGAATTTGATATATTTTATCCCTCTAAAGTTTTAAGATACTTTATTCATTTGAAATTTATAATTTGATATTATTTCTCTCTCTAAAATTTTGAGAAGGATTATCTCTCTAAATTTGTTAGGTAAATTCTCTCTCTAAAATGTGATATAGTTTCTCTCTCTAAACATTTAAGATACTTTCTCTCTCTAAGACTTAAAATTGGATATAGTTTCTCTTTAAAAATATCGAGATAGTTTAACTCTCTATTTTTTTAGTAGTTTCTCTCTCTAAAAATTTGATATATTTTTTTTTAAAATTTTTTTTTAATATACTTTCTCTCCCTAAAACTTAACATTTGAAGTGGTTTCGCACTCTAATTTGTGTGGATGTTTTGTCATAATTAATTGTGTTTAATAAAGTGGGCAGCTCCATGAAAATAATATTGTCACAAGTTGTATTTCCTTTTTCATGTTTACGCAAAACAATATTTTGGATAACTCGATTTTTTATTGGTTTTGCATATCCATGTTTTAGTCTTCTTTTTTGTTACAAAAACATGGTTATGTATCCAAAAAGTTACCAAACGTCGTTTTTTATGCAAGATACCCTGGTATAAAAAACATGATTTTGGATGACCTAGGATCCAAACGACCCAAAAAAATAATGTAGATGGAGCAGATCCATGAAAATAGACAGTCTAAAAAGTACAACACAAGATGCAATATTTTATAGATTTGAGATCTATTTTTTCTCATATCCATACATCTTAAGATCGAGACGATCGAATCGAGAGTTTGTCAACATCAAAACAACCTCTTCTAATAAATTTTTGAGTTGTGCTTTTGACTGTTTAAGCCGTGGGCCTTGCATGAACTTTATTTCCGTTTGTATTAGGGTAGAGAGAGAATGTGTTTAGAATAGAGTAGAAAGAGAGAGAAAGAAAGGATAAAAAGTTTTAAGAGTGATTAGGGTATGGAGACAGGGAAGGATAGAAAGTGATTGAGACGAGAGAGGTAATAGAAAGCAAGTGGAGATTGAAAGGTGAAGAGAGAGAGAGAGTGTGGAATTTGCAAGTTGATGAGAGAGAGAGAGAAAGAGTAAGAGAGAGAGTGAGTGGTGATTGAAGCTCTTTTTGGACGGCCAAGTGGGATCCCACATCTCTCTTCTCTCTGTATGAGGACCAACCGAAATGCCAGAAAAAAAGCAACGGTGGAGGACGAGTTTGGAAGCCTCCATCTTTCACAAAAGCCCTCCACTTCACCTCCATTCTTTCCAGTTCTTTTTCCTCATCCAACTTTTATTTTTTTTTTAAAAAAGGAAAAAGTTTTTATAAGATTGTAACTTTATAACTAAAAAAAAAAAAGGGACTAGTAAATAGAGTGTTTGGAAATCAGAAGACCGTCCAATTCGTTGTTTTGACATCGATATGTATGGCTATAAAAAAAAAAAAATTTCAAGCTCTAAATATAATGTACCTCGTAACAAGTTATTAGGATCGTCGGTTTTTAATATTCTCAAGTGTCTATAGATCTAGATGATGCGCTTCGTTTTTTAAAATTTAAATTCCACCACTAGAGTTGAACATAGATTTTCAAGTTATTTTGAAATTTTTGAAAGCAAAACTCTATCTTTCAACAAAATTTAGAGATGCACCTTACTTGTATAATAAAAGTGTGCACATTATGCAAACCTCACCTTTTATTTTTTTTTCTTATTTTTTTCAGTTCTTTAATGAGTCTGCTTCTTTTTCTATCCATCAGTTTCCTCCAACTACATAAATGCTTGTCATTTTCCTTTGGCAGTTTAGGGGGAAAAAACAAATATAATATTTTTCCAACTCTTTTTTTTTTCTATATGTTTTTGGAACTCTCTTTTCTAACTCTTTTTAAAAGGAAACAAACAGGTAGATTTTTGCTACTTGAATTAAAAAATTCAATATATCTCTCTTTCCTTGCAAAAGATTAGGGCAACTGTCTTTTTCCTTGTTTAAGATTTTGATATGACTAAATTTACATGAATAATTAAAGTCTGTAGTTTCACGTGTGTAAACTGCACTACGTTATTTGCCTAATTTAATGGGGGTAGCTTCGAACTTTGGAAGAGAGGGAGGCCATACTATATATAAATTTTAATGCTAATTAAAAAGTTACATACAATATTTTAAAAACTAGACGATTTTTTTATTCGGATAGCATCTGGACAGTTATATATATATATATATATATATCACAAAGTTGGAAAAAATTTCTTTTTAACTTTGAGCTTAGTTACTGGTAGTAAATGTACAGTCCACCTACTAACTTTACCCCTACTACCCTAACTACGTCTAAAGACTTTACTAGTTTAACTGTAACCCACCGTTTACGTAACCGT
>NW_006500103.1:506918-558727 GCF_000471905.2 Amborella trichopoda
ATCCTTTTTAAAGCCCTGCCCATAAACCCTTGCCTTAATTTTTATTTTGTTTAATATTTCTTTGTCACCTATTCGGATTGATGTAGACTCAATCGAGATTGCTAATCCAGCAATCCAATATTGATATGTGGGTGAATGATCTGTCCCACTATTATAGGTTAATTTACTACCAAGGATGGCATACGGGTGTTACTTCTTATGTAGGAGTGTTACTTTATTTTTTTTTGGGAATTTATTAAATACATTGGGAAGTTGAATCATTTAACAATTTTTATAAATTTCAAAACCCATTTTGATGTGTAGTTTGATGGGCTATTTGAAATTTGATAAAAAAAGCAATGTTTAATTTGAAATTAGACAAGCAAACATAAGTAGGATGTTAAATAATATGAATATTTAGTGTAATTTGATAAATTTGACGTTTTTTCTTTTAATATTAACTTGATCAAGACGACAAGTGATATTAATATAAGAAAGTATATGATAAGAACATCTCTCTTTGTATTAGTGTTTCAAATCCTAGATGGGTGGAGTAGATCGCTCACCCCACTTCACAAATCGTGTTGGATCACTTGGAGGTAGTTAAGTTTGTGGGAAACTAGGCGTGTACCATACCATTCCAGAACCGATTTGGTTCCAATAGATTCCCGCTCCAGACTGGCAATTTGGATTGAGAATCATTGAGATTTACATCATTGTTGGGTACAAATAGGTTATAGTTAACTTTTGCCATTGGATGTGAAATTTAAAGACTGGGAGTGTCTAGTTTACCAACTCAGATTCAAAAAGGAAAACTCTCAAAATTTGTCACACACCCTAACCAATCAAAATTTAAATCTGACTATAATCAGTAATTGTGACCTCCTTTATGTCAAAGTTAAATATTTTCGTACTATAAACTCCCTATTAATAATAGTATTCAGGGAGGAAAATTGCTTGGTAAGTCAGCCGACTCACAAAATTCTTGCCGGCCTCTTGACAAAATATATCTGAAAGATGTATTTTCGATCCAAAATTTTAAATTTCAATAATCTTGACCAAGACAATGATTTAAATTTGGAATTTTTATTTTTAAAAACTATAACAATTATTTTTTGAATTTCTTTCTTCACCGTCCATTTTAACGTTCAGTGGATGTGATACTTTTTGACATCAATCTTAGAGATGGATGTTTGATTGACAAAGGACCCCCATGGTAATAGGTGAATCAGCGACTCACCAAAACCGTGTCCTCAAAGGGAAAAGTATTTGATAAGCCACAACTTCTATGAAGCTATGTTTCAAATCTCATAGGAGACAAAACCTACAAATTGATAGTCACCACCCACGCTATCATTGATTTAAAAAAAAAAAAGAAGAGAAATTTATCTTTTTTAATTTTAATAATAGCCCATCTTGTAATACTTTTTCTAAACGATCAACTTTAAATCTTCACGCATCATATATCCACCATCTCCACCATATTTAGAACTTCAAATTCGTCAATTAAAAGCAGAAAATGGTTACACGGACCATCAATAAGGTTTCTACGATGCATGTGGCTTTACCAAATTTCATGAGGTGTTGGCCCTTCATCGGTAGGACGGATCGTCCACCCACAAATCCGTATCGGGTCTTTGGATCGACCAAATTAATGATAAAAAACAATAAAAAATAAACAAAGTGAAATAAAAACTAAAATAGGGATGTTGGGGACAAGCTAATTTTCTATGTATCATTCCAATTTATAGAATGCCTCTGAAAAAAAATAAAAAAATACACGTTTTAAGAGGAATCGGGCTAAATCTCGGATCATCCCAGAACCGATTCGATTCGACAGATTCCTGTCCGGATAAATCCGAATTGAAAATTGCCGAGTTTTAAAACACTGGGATTGGGTAGTAAATTCCATCCTGAATTCATTGGTCGATACTATTCATATGTTGGATGAGTTGCCACTAAGGTCGTTCCAAATCATGCCAAGTGGACACAAAAAAGACCAATCTTTATTCCTTCCTTCCTTTTCTCATCCATTCATTCATTACCATAATGCAATGAATGATAAGAGAGAGAGAGAATAATTATGGCAAAATGTAATGAAAGATGAGAGAGAGGATAATGATGGCAGCCGTTGTATTAGACTCAACTCTCCACATAGTACCTAGACTACATGTAAATGAATAATGCAATAGAGAAAGTATGTAGTTGAATTAATGGGCTAGAGCAACTTGAGACCTTCCACCAAAATTTCAAATTCACAGTAAAATTTTTTTTAGATTAAGTTCGAATTCTCAATAAGGTTTTGGTAATTATCTGATGGATTTTGTGATTTTTTGTTCATTTTGCGCTATAGTGGGGTTCAAATCCTACCAACGCCACGTGTGGCCTTTCGTAGTTTTTTTTCTTGTTAGTGAAAAGGATGAAAATAGGAGTAAGCTGTTTCGAAAAAATAGATTGGAAAACAAAAACCTTTTGTCAATATTTCCATACACATAATAATTTATATGTATTTGAGATCTGACGACTATTCATGAAAGAGGTAGCTATGACATTACAACATACTAGTTTTTGCTTTTTGTAAAAATGTAATCGACGTGCGATTTTTTATTAATCAATACTAGATGGTTGTTGATTTCAGATGGCTGTCGATCCTCAGAGACATATAAATCAAGTTGTGGACCTGTCAGAAGCTCGCAATAAATAAAATTGTTTAACCTCTCTTCCTTGCTTCTTAAATTTGGCTTGAGAAATTAAAAACCACCAGGTAATGCAAGATCTAGAAAAGCCAAAAATGTGCCCTTAATTCTCCAAGTAATATACAAGATAAGGTTTCTTCTCTTCTTGCCTCTTTTGTTAGGTATAAAGCAAAATGGGGGTTACATAGCCCTTTAATTCTCTCTTTACAAAAAGACAAATTTGGAAATCAGTCCATCAAATTCACACTCGGCCACTTTTGTCTTTTCACAAGACCCTTCTTTATACTTCTATCCAAATCACCAATGCTTTAAGGCAAATAAAAAATAAATTAAAAAAAATGTAATGTTCCCTTTTTGTTACAAGACAAACAAGGCATTTGATTTATTGCCTACAGCCCAATGACAACAAATAGCATTTAAGACTGATGGTTGCTTTGCTGTTTTCTTTCTTCTAGATTTCAAGATTGCAGGCTTAGAGCCTTTAAACCATGGAAAAAGGACCAAGTACTTGGGTGAGTTCTATATAAGGTGTTCATCTTAAAAAATCAAAATAAAGCACATACTAGAATTATGAAGAAAGAAGCAATTTTGGTGTAGGAAACCTTACGATAGCTTGAAAATCTACTTTCAACCCTAGTTATAAAACTTATGGTTCCAAAAATAGTGCCGATCAAGCTGATCTATAAATATTTGAAAATATAGAAAATAGATGGTCCAAGCAATGTGTTACTCAATGATATATTTTTTAGCCTTGAAATCTTTTTCTTTTTTCATATCTGCATATATTGAAGTCGATATGATCAATTGGAGGGTCTTACAACACTGGAACAACCTCTTCTGGTGGATTTTTGAATTGCACCTTCTTCAGTACAAGGTTGACACTTTATATAAATATTTTCCTTTCATTTTTACTCTTTCCCTTTGGATATGTACGGTGGATTCACTCCTTAAAAGTCTCTATATAACTTGTGATTTCAATCCTCATGCCGTTGTCCTCCCATCCTTAACCACCAAGATAATTAATTACAGTTTAGAAAAATTCAGAGAAATTTATCAAAATATGCCTAAAAGTTGAAATATTTAACATTTAACTTAGGCATAATTCAATAAATTTCAAAATCCATTTTGATGTTTCACTCGATGGTTATTGAAATTTGATCAAAAGAATGGACTACTTGAACTTATATTAAAAAATACGGGTAAAATTCTAAGTAATTCGAATATTGACCGTAATTCCATAGATTTCCCCTGCAATTAATTTGAATGTACAGGATGATATTTGTACCACATTTTGTTCTTATATGTCTTATTGACAGTCCTTGAAATTGAACAATACACCAAAAAAAAAACAGTGAACTGGCAAAGAAACATGTGACAGAGAAAAAGCATGTGGAAAAATTGTGAACCGACCAAAAACAAGTCTAGATCGTTGTTCTATTATAGAGAATCGTTGTTTTATTATACAAAACCTCCTGTTCCCTTTTAGACTCGTTCGTTTTTCCTATAAAAATGCATAACCGAAAGGGAAAAGGAGTGACCGATTCTTGGGTCGAACCAAACGATTCCGTGTTGACCCGGGTTTTTTAAATCACTACTATCACATGATTAAAAGGAAGAAGATTCTTGTGGCCGTTGCCTTCTAACTAAGCCCAAATGTTGCATATTGGTGACATGCTCCCACATAAATAATCGCACATACACTCCAAATGAGAATGTAGATGGGTTGCTTTGTGGGTCCCACAATGTGCAATTGGGGCCGTGATGGGACCTCCAATCTAATCCACATGGGAAGAAGACGGTGGAGATCCATGTATCATGTTCGAATACTGTATCGTGGTAAACAAATCATGATATTCTTTTCTTGAGGTAGTCATATGGGCCCTGTTTGAGTATTGCCGGTTTATTTTTACCTCCTTTATGAAATTAGGTACTTCGTAAACAATCTTAACGACCACTTATTTTCCCTTGATGGAAAAATCTTAAGTTTTTTTTTTTTTTAAATGATTTTTGGTTATTTTTGAAATTGTATTTTAGAATAGTTATTTGCCAAGCCAGCATATCACTCATTTAAGGACAAACTTAAAACAAATTTATTCTCCCAACTAAAAAATGTGGCTGTCGAAACAGGACCTTTTAAGTCTTAACCATTGTATCCATGGCTTCTATGATGAAAAAGTAGGGTCACCCATTTTCAAAACTCTACATGTGTTCAAACTTGACCCGGCCCCTAAAAGTGGAAAAGGGGAGCAAAAATTATGACAAATATGGAGGACAAAGTTGGGTGAAGATCTTTTTGTCAAAATTTCCATGTGGGAATGATGTCCCTTTCTTCCACAAGGTCAAGTAAAGAGAGATGACTCATTTGACAAAATATTTGGCATGTTTTGTAAATAACAAAATTTTAGTTTTTTTTATTGTAAAAGGCCCTCTTTACCAAAGAAAGCAATTATACCATTTTCAATCTACAGGGGGCACATTGATTGAACTTGTCCCCTAATGTTGACAATGGCTTAGGTGTTTGAACCAAGGTTTCTCTAGTTTTGGCAATTTTCATCCAAATTATTTAATTATGAAAATATGGTTTAAGAATCGTAAAAAAATATATGCATTATTTAATATTTAAAACTTCTAGATAAATTTCACATGAAAAGGACTCGATCGAAAATGTCTCTAGAGCGTGTATAACATGCTTACTGTACACCAACTCCTTCATGCAAGATCTACACCTCTTTTAAGCTGGTGGCTAGGTTCATGAGGTTACATCTCCAAAATTTTTTAAAATATTAACTTAGAATATCACATAATCAAATTCAGTAAATTAGACACAAATAAAGTGAAAAGCCACACTATCTTTCACAAAAAATTAGGAGAAGATGAGCATAAAAAGAGATGGACGGTTTGTCTTTTTAATCGGACCATAAAGTGTATAGTGCACTCTCATTTTCAAAATTATAGGTCTCTAAAAGCCGAATCGATAGGGCAGGGGTTCATTCTAAAGGGACGCATAGGATGCACAGATGGTGTATGGTATATTGTACACCATAGGAGCATCCATTATAGTTCCTGATCATCAAGGGTAGATTTCACCATGGCTGGCTAATACTTGTCATTCAGAACTATGGTATTTACAATACAGAAATAAAATTGGGGAAATAATTTAAATCATCATTATTAGAGTTTTTTTTCAACTAATTGAAAAATAATTTAAATAACTTAAAAAACAACAGTCACAAGAGAAATTAGTATACAATAAAAGCTTATATAATGTGGAAACCTTATTTGCAATAGTCTACATTGTCTATTTTAGTTGAATGATATAGATTTATTGCTGCCATAAAAGTTGTGCTAAATTTTGACAACTTTAAACAATGTGTTAAATCGACGGTGTCGAACTAAAATAGATTGTATCGAATACTATAACATTACTTCTAAGTAAAACTATTTTGTCTTCTATGTAAGGGTGATGGTGAAACTGGTCCCCATTTGTTTCTCCATTGCCCTTTTACCTTTGATATCGGGCGTTGGTTTGTGGTAAGATTGGTGTGGCTCTGGTGTTACCTACTGATGTTTATGGGGTTCTTAGAGCGCTATCAATTCCAAATTTATCATGTATTGATTTGGTTATTTGGCAGATTGCGAGGGATGTAGTTCTGTGGGAAATTTAGAAAGAAAGAAATAGACGAGTTTTTTATGGGATATGTTTGCCTCTTAATAGAATCTTCGATAAAATTCTTCATGCTATATGGATGTATTTATCGATCTCGAAATTGGAGAAAGATATTGTTGAATCCGATTTGGGGAAAGATATTGTTGAATGATGTGAGGTGTAATTTTTTTAACCTCCTACATTTGGGGGTCCGCAACTGTAGGCCAAGAAGCTTGTGGTCTATGCCTCTTAGGGGAACTTTAAAGTTGAATTTTAATGGTAGTTCCTTAGGGAATAGGGCCCAACGGGTTTTGGAGGTGTTGTGAGAGATTGGGAAGGTAAAATTCTGTTCAATTATGCAGGTCCTTTGGGGAATAAATCTACAAATTATGTTTAGTTCCTTGCTCTTCTTTAGGGTCGTAAGCTCTTCGGTGGGAAACACATTGGGACTATTTGTATTGTGGAAGGGGATTATTTGAATATCATCAACTGGTGTAAGAGGAAGAAGAAGGATCTTTGGGAACTGCATTCATTTTTGCTTGAAGTTTTGGATTTCTTTATTTCCTTTTCTTTTTTTTTTACTCATTTGTATCGGGAGGCTAATATTTTGGCATATACTCTTGCGAAAAATGGCACATCCCTAACCAACTTAGTGGTTTATGATGTTGTACTTCCGTAATTTCCCTATAACCTCTTTAACCTTTTAATAAGATCTTTGAACTTCTATAAAAATAAATAAATCGCACCAAAAAAATTCATGGAAATCGATTGAGGTAATGTAATATTTTACTTGTTCTCTTCAACCTCCCAACCTTTCTCTGTGGCCAAAAACGACAAAAACAAAGATTGGATTTGTGGTAAGAACCCTCATCAGAATCGGGGGTGCAAATTTGTACCAAGAGTGACAAAAAAACAAAAAGCAAAAAGAAAAAGGAAAATTTTTCTTTAAAGCCTCTTTAGATCTTCCACAAGAATTCGGTAAATCAAGAATCAATGAAATCAGCCAAGTTAGCCACCAATTGGATATATATATGTATATATAGGAAAAATCTTTCCAATGTCTATAGGCGAAAATAAATAGTGATTTCGCCTCTCTTCATCACCATTCAAGCTTCATTGCACGGTCATAGTTGTCTAGTAGTATTTCAATTTTCATTTTTTTTCTACAAATCCAAATTACTTGAAATTTGAAGCGTGTGTACATCTTAGTGAGGCTCGTAAACAATTAAAATAAAGCGTGCCTTCAAATAATGTTGAAAAATGTGGTTTCAATATCGGAAATCTTTGTAATAGCCTTAAAATATATTTTCATCTTTAATTATAAATCTAAAGCTTCAAAAATAGTATAGATCAAGCAGATCTACGAAAACTTAAAAATATTGAAAAGTGACAGTAAAAAAATACGTTACAAGATGCATTATTTCCAAAATTAGAAATCTATTTTTTTCTCATGTTTATGCATCTTGATAATCAATTTGAGGGTATTTGGACATCAAAACAACTTCTTCTAGTGAAATTTTTGAGGTGGGCTCTAATTTGATTGTTTAGAGTCTCGGCTCTATATAAACTTTTTCCTTATTTAAATATTATAACTAAAAATATATGGTTATATTTATACTATTTTAAATAGTATATACTATATCTTATATAATTAATAACACTATTCGGGTATGGTCCACATGGACCCATACCCAAACCCGATTTGCCAAGTCCAATTTTTGGACCCATACCCGAACCCAGATTGGGTGATGTCATCAGGTCCAGGTCAGGTCCGGGCCCACTGCCTCCCCTAGGTTCATTTAATTTAGCGAATATCTTCTCTTGGAATCAAGGTTCAATTTGGCCTGGCCTAATTTAGTAAAATTGGTTTTCTATAAGCACTACCACTCTATTTTTTCATGCCATACGACATAATGTCTCTCAAAGAGCAATGAACTAGGCAAAAGGGAGAACATGAGGTTCCCTAAAACTTGCAGCTGCCTTATTTTGTAACATGCGTGTGAAAAAAAGATTACTTGTGTTTCCTCTTTGTAGAAATGGTGGGAGGTCACCACTATGATATGGATGTCCCACTTATAATGCATAAGGAATACTATGGTTTCAGAGGGTGCTTCATATTTTCCATTTGCATGCTTAGAGAGAGAAAAAGATCAAACTTAGTGTGTGTGGGTGAGAGAGAGAGAGGGGGAGAGACTGCAATGTGCTGGGCTAGGTTGGTCCTGGCCCGGTCCAAGACCCTAGTGGCCCCTACCTAAATCCTAGAAGCCAGGCCCCTCCCCCACCTCTCTCTCTCTCTCTCTCTCTCTCTCCATTCTAATATGTTTTTGTACTTCCTATATCCTATTTTCGAACTTGATTTTATCTCCTGCATGATCCATCTATTAATATTTTTTTTATGGAATTTAAGAAATACCAAAGCGCC
The DNA here is from genome assembly GCF_000471905.2 of Amborella trichopoda. The sequence continues at coordinate 515,662 of NW_006500103.1, forward strand.
ATGCATAAGGCAAAAACATCTAAATTTATTGTATATTACGGATTTTATCTATTTTATGGCCATTTTGGATATGAGATTAAAAAACTTCTCATCAAAATATTTTACAATTTTTTTTTCATATTAATTTTAGAAACTTTGTCTTTTACTTTCCGTCCCCTAGTTTGTTTGGTTGCCCAAAATTTTATTTGCTGGGTAGTGTTTGCTTGTTTGTTTAGGTGCTGTTTCGATGGACCACTGAATATTCTTAATACTATTATCTTCCTCCATTTCTGCAGGTTTAATGCTCTAGCATGTTCGCATCATCTCCTTTAGAACCCGGCTTGTGTAGAAAATGCACCCAACATTGGCTATTTCATAAGACAAAGGCCACAATAAGACTGTCAATCGTCAATTCACTCCTGGCCATTAGATGTGAAATCGAAGGCGTGTGCTATTGATCGGGTTTGAAAAACATATCACAAAAGTTTGTGACACACCTCAACTACTGATTTCAAATATGACTGCTACAGGCACTTGTGGTTTTTTTTTTCAAAACCGGTCTTATAGTATACAATCCCATTTTATATAAGGTGGAGTCAATAAGGAACATGTGTATTATGCTCCTACTTGAGCAATTTGTGCATTTGTTCAATTTGGTAAAGACCCACTCCTTGATTTGTGATTTTGGGATCCAATTTGAAATCACAATCACAATCACAAGACGAGTAAATTGTAGAAAAAAGCATTTTGAGTTTTTAGACAACTAGATCTGCCCTTCCAAAGTTCGGATCATCCCTAGGGGGATTCTTTTAGGCACTTTGCGAGTGGGTGTGCAATTTTTTTAGGTCACCCGGCCCATTGCCATCCTTAGTCTTACAAAATCTATGGGGAAGTATGCTATACACAAGTCGTGTTTGGTATGCGGTAGACCACCGTGTCAACATCCACCATTGGATCATGAGGGTGGATGGTGGAGATCATCCGTATCATGTAACTGGAAGCTATGGTTAATATCTACAATCCCGGAAACATAACTGGATACTCCATCCTATATGATATAGGACATGCCACTTCGATACATTACAACTTTCCATGATCTAAACTGGTGGGCCAGAGGGTAGACCCGAGCCAGCTTGAGCCTCAGGTGGGCTCGGCAAGCCTGAGCCGGACCTGTTGTCATGTTGCAGAGCTTGGATCTGTCGTGGTTTCAAATGCAGATTCAGGTAATTGTTATGCTTTAACTCAGGCACGAAATCTTGTTTTAAGTAGTTCAATGGTAGGATTCGAACTTAGGATATTTTGTTGCAGTAGTCGTCCTCATGGGCTACACACAAAAGGCACTTATTGTGGCAAGGAATGTTTTGATGCACTTCCCAACCAAATGTAACCACTTGACAAATCAAAGGTCGCACTAAGGATAACTTTGGAATGCCAAAGCTATGCAAAATCAAGCCAAGGCGCTCCTCCAAATTTTATCATAAGTATAATTTTAATGTAAAAAATTCTTAATCATTTCTAATTAAAAAAATTTAAACTCCAAAAATGGTTCAAATCAAGTAGATGTATGAACAGTTGAAAATCTTGAAAATGGACGATCTAGATAATGCATTGTAAGGTACACTATTTTTAAGACTCAAAATCTTTTTTTCTTTTCATATTCATACATGTTTTTTTTCTCTTCAATCGGATGGTTTTCCAATATCGAAACAACATTTTATGATGAATTTTTTATGTGCACCTTAATTCAACATTTTAGGGTTGCAACCTTATATAAACTTTTTTTTTTAGAATTGGGATTGTATACTATAAGACATATTCCCTTTTAACGTAAGGAGGTTACAACCACTCTTAGCCATTAAATGTGAAATCCGATAGAATAAGGTGTCACAACATCCAATACTCTTTATGTACATTAAATAGGTGAGCTTAGATACTGAACCATCAAATCATCTATGTCGTACTCACATAGTCAATTTCTAAAGGGCAAAAAAAAAAAAGATTTGGAGGCTTATAAATGGGCTCAATTCAAATCTCTGTCAAAGATGATCTGGACCATCCACCTTGATGGCCATCTTTCTCAAAAGCAATTATGTTTTCACAAAATTGCATTTTGATCAATGGGAGAATTAACATGATTTGAACGTATGGCTGGTGCTGGGACCTTTTTCAGAAATGTTTTTTGTTGGTATCGACCAGATGCCAAAACTAGGTTGGTGAGAGATCCAACTACTTAGAAACAAATAATCCAAGATGAAGCTGTTGACATTGCTCCAATCTATCACATTCTAAAGCTGAATATTCATTCTAATAAAAATCATGTTCCTATTCTTTCTTCTCTTGAATCCATGGAAAAATTCCCCTTGTTTGTGTTTTGCCCATGGGACTAAATGTATAATTCGGTTACGCAAGACCACCATCCAAGTGCCTTAAAAATAAACCATGACCCTGGAGGCTAACCGGGCCTCAAGGGTCAGGCTTGGGAGAAGCCCAATTGTCAATCCAGGCCAAGACTCCACGCCCGAGACCTGCCGGCATGCCTATATGAAGCCCAAGAATTGTCAAAATGGGGCAAGGCCAATCATCCTAATGCCATGGTACAAATACATGATAGGGGCGTCTGCCGATAATAGACGGAGTTTAGCTCCAAAGTTCACAATACAGATATACTATTGGTCTATGTATCACATAAATAAATTCGTGTATTGAAACACAAAAATCGGCCGAGTAATGTTTTAAAAATTGGCTGAGTTTCTACTCGACCGAGTTACTCGGCCTCGGGCCTTGGCCGAGACCGAGTTGGGTGTCCAACTCGGGAGTATTAAAAAAAATTCAAAAAAAAATAAAAAATCCTAAAAATAAGAAAATTTTTTGGGATATATTTTTTTATGTTTTATATCATTTTGGTGAAGATTAAAAAGAAGTTTTTTCACCATAAGTACTCATTTTTATATTTTCCCATCTTTTTTTTATTAACAAGTTTTTTTTTTTAATCTAGTTTTTTACTACTTTAATATCATTTTGGAGTGATTTTGCTTAATCTTACTTTTAAACATACATTTTCTATTTTTTATAATTTTTTTTGCTGCTACCGCACTCGACACTAATCGGACCAAGTTACTCGAACTCAACCCAAGTAATCGGCTCTGGCCCAAAGCGATTACTCAATCCGGATTGCACTTTCTAACACTAGTTTAAACCAAAAAGACCATACACTCCTGAACAAGCAAAATACACATTTTCTCTCTAAGAGAAACCCTAGTTCTAAATAATTTTAGGACCCCAAGTTTTGGAATGCGACCACCTCAACCTATCAACTAATCTGGAAAATTTTGGATACTTCTTGGATCTGCCCAAAAAGAAACTGCATAAAAACAATTATGACTTAAAATTGTTAAATACCGTGTAGTGATTCTAAAGTGGATCCCGAATTTAAAGATCAAGAAAAAAATCCTCACTTGCCCAAGAGGGTAAATGCTCCTGCCAGAGCAAGATACAATGAGGAAAACAACAGGAACCTCGTGGATATAAGGCTGCAAAAGGGAAAGGCTTAAGGAAGAAGGCCTTTGTACTTTGCTTGAATTGAGGTGAAAGTCGGCTTTCTCACTCATTCCCCTGCTCCCAAGAGCTAACGTTCACGTCAAACATTCACAGCCTCTCTCTCTCCTGACCAAGACTCCTCACCTCACACAAACCCAAGTTAAAACCCCATACCAACCAACTGCAATACCCTTAACATTATAAGAAGACAAGAAGAAAAATACACGTTTCCCATTTAGCTAAAAAATGGAATAGGAAAACCATCAACTTTATGTAAGTATCTCAGAAGAGAATCGCAATCCGTGCATTTCTTGGATTTTGGATTTGTATGATAAGAAGCAAAAGCTTCATAGAGATTTTGGAATCATGGCGAAGAAATCCGATTTCACACAGAAATTGTTGGATGATCTCCGCCTGAGGAAGGAGCTCTTGGCCATGGCTCAGAGTGCGCCGGACAACTCGAAACAGGTCACTCCACTAGGTGAGTTAGAATCTCTCTCTCTCTCTCTCTTCCCTACCATCGGTTGAGATAGGACTAGAACGGTGGAGACACACTCCCTCTCTCTGTAACACATGCACGCACAATCTCTCTCTGGTCCATTTCACTTGGCTCTGCAATTGGTTAAGTTGAGATAGAAACAGAAGGGTGCGCATGCACACACTCTTCCATTGAAGTGCTAACTATTTCTCAAGTGAAATTTTATCAATCAAATCTCTCTCTCTCTCTCACACACACACACCCCAATCAAGGTCAGGTTACAACCGTGCTTAAGAAAAGTCTTGAGTATAGAGAAAACACAATTGAATTACAACTTGATCTAATTCTCCTATTTTCTATTGTGATTAGACCAGTATGAGTATTTCAAAAGATTATCTCATGGATCCAAAGAAGGAAAATTGTATAAAACTGTAAGTCCCTTGCCCCTCCCAAGTCCCCTTCCCAGAAGAATGTTTCCAAGTTCTCTCAGCTGAAAATTCTCTCTCTAAAATCTTCTCTCAAATGCAGAATCCCCCAAAGCCAAGGCCCAACAGTGCAATTCACAGGTTGCTTGATCTCCCATCCAAAGCCTCTGAAGAAATTGTATTATATGAGAACCCGAACAACTTCAAATCCATCTCCAACCTCTCAATGGCTCTAGCATTTGCAGCAGCCACTGGCAAAGAATTAAACCATGTTCTACCTGCTAAATTGATGGATAATAAGAAGGCTATAACCCATCATTCGAGGGGGAGATCTCTTGATTTAGGAAAGAAAAACAGTGACCAAAACTCCCATTACTATGGCCCATCTTTCTTGCAGATTAATGAGATCGCTAAAGGTGCACAAAAACTTAACCAAATTCTTAAAGCCTGCAATAATAATGGATTTGAATTAGATGGGATCTCTATAAATGTTGGAAGGGACCTATTGAGAGGGGCTATGGATTTGGAAGCATCATTGAGAATGCTTGTGAAGCTACAAGAGGCCTCGAAACAAGTGGCTCACACACACAGAAATGATATTCGACTCATTGAGGAGGAAGACAGGGAAACGAAAGTGGTTTCCAAGCAGAGGAAGGGCAGTGGATTCAAAGAGAATAAGGAGAGAGAAACAAAAACAAAAGCCATTGAAGCATACTCCCGAAAATCACAACATGAGGGTCCTAGATTTTCCTTTGATGGTTCCTCAGGAAACCCTCCTTCAGATCTCCGGGAGATTATTGCAAGCAATCTCACTAAACAAAAGCTCCTCACCCTACCCTCCACAAGTTCAAGGGTATTGGTTTCTGATCATAAAGCCCAAACTCCTTCCTCTTCTCACAAACCATCACACCGCCGGTCCATGAGTTCTACTCTAGATTCAAAGGCAGTGCGTGAGCTTTCAAGTGAGAGAAGCAATGCCTCTAGTTTCAAGGAGCTCTTGGTTTCAAAAGACGCCAACATTTCAGAGGGTTGTGGCAATTATTTTACTCCCAATGGAAATAAAACCAAGGATGATAAACAGAGAACTCCTGAAAATAAGACAGCAAGGATTCCTAATGTAATTGCAAAACTAATGGGTCTTGAAGAAGTTCCTCTGCAAATGGAGGCAAACAAAAGTGGGGGGCTGCGAGCTCAAGAGCCCAGGCATGAGTCTGGCGGTAGAGAGAGAAACTCAAACCAAAAGCGACAAGGAAATACAAAAGACATCGATATCAAACCCATTTTAGATACGAATTTGCAGAAGAATGTAGTACCACAACTGAAGAACAGTTGGGGGCAAAGGGGTCCAGACCCAAAGCATGAAACTGATGATAGAGGAAGAAAGTTTAACCAGAAGCAACAAGAAGTTTCAAGCAACAAGGATGACAAAACCAATTTAGCATTTAATTCATTCAAGAACATGGCATCACAGATGAAGAACAGTGGTGGACAGAAAGGTCCAGATCCCAGGCATGAAGCAGAAGATAGAGAGAAAAATATGAACCAGAAGCAACAGGAAAACACAGGAAACAAAACCATTCTAGAGATAGATTTGCAGAAGAATGTGGTACCTGAGCTAAAGAACAATGGGGTACAGAGAAACAGAGACCCAAAACAAGAAACACAGGATAGAGAGAGAATTTCAAACCATAGGCAACAAGAAAATGGCAGAAATAGAGATAACAAACCCATTTTAGAGATTGATTTGCAGAAGTATGAGATGAATGAGCTGAAAAAGAGGGAGCAGCAAAAAGATCCACACCCCAAGCAAGAAACTGGGAATGGAGAGAGAACTTCGAACCAGAGGGAAAAAGAAAATGCCAGAAATAAGGACAGCAAGCCAGTTTTATGCACTGACTTGCAGAAGAATGTGGAATCCATGAAGAAGATTGCAGTGTCCCAAGATACAAGGTCAGGAACTGTATCAACAGACAAGAACTCCCATGAAAGAGAAGTCGTGAAAAATGACGGATTAACTCTGGACAAGGATTTTCAAAACATACACAAGGCCAACTTATTGATACAAAGGGATCCTGAGAAAATGGTCCTCAAAAATGAGCCAAAGAAGAAAGATCTAAACACATATCGAGTCACAGAAGAGAGAAAGTCAGAGGAAAAAGAAAACAAACCTGACCAGAATGAAAAGAAAGTTTTAAAGGAAAGTATGTTGATGCCAAGGAGCTTATCAGAACCAGCCACAAACTCTGAGACACAAAATACTAGGCTGGCTAACCAAAATTCAGAGGCCCATAAAAGTTCAAAGGGAGCTCATAAAATGCAGATTAGAGGACCTCAGAAGAGTAATGATCATGTCGAACACAAGAACTCCATAGCTGCCTTGCTCAGAAGCGACACTGAGAAAACTACATGGCCTGTTCAGCCAACAGTCGTCACTGAGCAAGTTCTTATGCCATCTGCACAAGTCAAGGGAGGAACCCAAGAAGTAAAACTAAAGAAGGGAGTGGAGTCCAAGAAACAAGAGGAATCAAGGCCTCAGAAAGCCACACTTCGATCCATAGAAGCAAGGCCACTAAAGCCAGAGAACCTGTCACAGGAACTGAAAAAGAAAAGGAATGAGAGAATTAGGAAGTCAAGAAACGAGTTAGTGACTAGTAAACCAATGGAACTGGAAGAACAATTACCAGGAAAAGATAATAATAAATTCAATTCAGCTCCCCTTGTTGAAGATGAACACAAGAGCCCACAAGAACCAGTTCGGCCCACAACTGTAACACTAGAGGTAACTTCCCTTCATGTGCCTAAAAGCCAAAAAAAAAACTTCAGAATATTGAAAGAATGAAGCATTTTCTCTGAACAATAATTAACTCAAATTCTGCTGCTTTTCAAGATGAAGCTACGAAACTTGAGCTTTCAAAAGACACCAACAGTGCATGTTATTCTGATCATTCTGGGTGCCCTTGTATCTAGAATCACACAAAATCTGGGCATAATGCCATCCCTGATGCTCTTCTAATACTGTTCCTTTTCAACTTTTTCATTGTTACACAGGATCATGGCATGGACATAGAAAACAAGTCCTATATACAACCGCCATTGCTGGCAATGAAGGAAAGCAGCTTTGGAGATACCTTCAACACCGGAGAAATTCAATTCAGAGGTACAAAAAGTCAGCCAAAACATGGTCTTTCATCCCCAGCTAGACTTAGTCTCAATTGTTCAAGACTTGATAGTAGACTAACTGCTTGTCATTGTCAATTGTTCCACTCTCCTTTATAAAAGTAACTGCTTGTTATTTGCTAAATTTTCATACAAAAATCAACAGCCTAAGTGCACATCGGTGGATTTGCATGGCATGTACTCACCAGCCAACCCAATTAAAAGGTCTCCATGATCTGCCACCATGCACTTGAGAGACAAAAAATACTACGTAAAATATGTATGCAGTGAAGCCACCTAACGTAATTTTCCATATTTCAGGTCCCTTACATGGAGAACAAAGCTACTCTAACATTATTTCACAACCAGACCAGCATCAAATAAATCCCACATCCAGAAGCGACAGCAGGAAAATGAAAGTAACTTCAACACTCACAGACCAGGAGAACCACTTGAAGCTCTTGCTGATCAACAGTCCAAAATTTCTCAATGCAGCAGTTGCACTGTTTAACCTCCTGATTCCTGTTGGTTTTCTTCATGCAACCTCTCTCAAATCCGCAGATGAAGAGAACAAGTTGATGGCAGATTGTGCATGTGAAATAATGAGAAGGAAGAGCAGAATAAAAGAACTCGAGATATACCCTTCTTGTAAAACTAAAGCTGTTCTAGTAAAGGTGACATGCTTGGATGAATTGGTCAAGGAATTGTACAAAGACCTTGAGCATCTGAAATTCCACGGTGATGATGGTGCTGATAATTACAACACCGCTGATTATTTGCATAAAATGGTACAGAGAGATGTTAAAAACAAGCATCCTGATGTCAATAGCATGTGGGGACTGGGGTGGGAGGATACTTTGTTTGCAGAACAGGAAAAGGATGAACTTTTGAGGGAAGTACAGAAGCATATACTAGATGGCCTCGTACAAGAGATCCTTGGAGACATAATTATCCAATAACCAAAGTGGTAACACAATACCTTCTATAAGAATCCAAGTCGAAGTGGTTTTGTAGAGTGTTAGCACGAAGAATTACTACTGCAGTATGATGACTACAATAGCTACTTTATATACGGACAAAGAAGAAAGAGAGGATTATGTATGCGAATAATGGGATCAAGAAACTGTACATACATAGAAATTATGTATTTATCCTTTCTTGTTTCCAAAATAGTTTCTTTATAAGTGCTGTTTTGGTATTGGCATCCAGAACTTTTCCTATCAGAATATATATATCTTTTTATTTGTAAATCTCAACATATAAATGTGTCGTTGAAAATAAAAGAATAACGCTTCAAATATAGCACATCATAAGGAACAACATTAGTGTGCAAGTTAGCCAGAAAATGTGGAGAGATGTGGGAATGTAAATAAAAAAACCCACTTCTAATTTCAATTATTATTATCCAGAACAAATAAATCTGAATAGTTCAATCGTACACAAATGCCTCATCATTTTGAAGCAAGCAAGCACCTACTGCTGCGAGACTGCTGATTGTCACTTTATTTTGAACAGCTAAACACAATCGGTTGATTCTCCGAGACATACAAACGATTGAGGCACTCAATATACACGTGCTTTCGGAGGGAATGGTTCGACTTCTTCATCCAATGTGTACATGTGAACAGGTCTGTATGCTAGCCCGACCTTCCCATTTTCCCAGTACCTGCAAGCCAATTAAGAAAAATATGACCCATTCACCAAAAGAAAAAGGAGTTTCAAGAGAACATAGTTAAGCAAGAGATGCACAAGCCTACTCGTATTGATAAAGCTATAAGAATTACATCTAATGAGTGACAGAAGAGAACAAACAAATGCTTTGCAGCATACATGTATTGCACAGAAAGTTGTTTCAGCCACCCATTAGAGAAAAACCATGATTATTTTGATCCAGGTACCCATATACTGGACTTAGCTGCAGGTACCCAGGGCCTGTCAAAACATTTTCTGAAAAACAGACGGCTTGCTTTTTTTCATATTGAACTATTTTGCAAAGAAAACAACCACTTACACCACTCTCCCTCCACATTCCCTTCTTCTTTTTCCTCCTCCATACACACACACACACACAAATAAAAAAGAAAGAAAAAGAAGGAATCTATGGCAGGAGGTTTGGGAAGGGATTAAAGACCATAAAACCCTCTCTAACGGGCAAAGAGAGGATTTTGGTCCTAGTTCCATTGTAGCCTCTCCAATGTTTGTCTCACAACCATTATAACAACATAAAAAGTAATACAAGAATGATAGACAGTCACCATAATTAGAGTACAGATATACTAGCATTTTTTCAAGAGAACAATTTTTGCTCAAACCACTCTATTGAGAACCTAATTATAAACACTCAACCTAAAAGCTTAACATTGAAAAAATTATCCAAAAAGACAATAAATAGAGATAAACCCTGAAAGCAAACCCTACATGCAAACTTCATATGATTACCCAAAGCTCCATAATCCAGAAAGAACTACAAAACTCTACAACATAAAACAATGAGATCTTAAAACTTTCAAATGTCAAATCCACATTGAATGTAAGAAGACCCTAGAATTACAAGACATAAAGCAACACACTAAGCCCTGAAATAATGAGTAGTCCTTAGCTTTACTCATGAGTAAAATCCCAAGCGAGGAAATAGCATCATTATAGCTCAAATCCACATCCATGGACACGAGAGAGAGAGAGAGAGAGAGAGAGAGAGAGAGAGAGAGAGAGACTAACCCCAATGTATGCTTCATCCAGTTTTCATCATCTCTCATCTGCAAGAACAATCATAAGAATTATAGAAATGTCATAAAAGTATAAGAAAGGGAAGCTTATTGAAAGCCAACACTTGGTTGAAACATCTAGAATATGTTACCGGGAAATCTTCACGGGCATGTGCACCCCTGCTCTCCTTCCTAGCCTCGGCAGAGTGCATTGTTATACATGCATTTATCAAAAGGTTTTCTAGTTCAATAGTTTCTATCAAGTCAGAGTTCCTGCAATAGAGAATTTTAAATCAGATCATGCACTAAAATTATATTGGACAGCATTTGATATCTTTTAATCAAAAGCGAAACTTGATAGTGAATTCCATGCAGCTTTAATACCATATCAGGCTCCTGTCATGCAGCTTAACATCATGGAAACTCTCCCATGCTTTATCAATCAAAGTACACCCTGGAAAATAGGGGAAGTTAAAAAATAAAGAAGTTTTATGCAATCTTGGATGAATTGTCCAAAGTCAAATAAAGTTGTAAGAAACAGCATGCCAGCCTATAAGAGGACATAACATTCATACCCTCTTCCAATGTTTCCTGGGTGCGAAAAACTGCAGCGTGGGTCTGCATCACCCGCTGCATATTGAGACGAATCTTTGAAGTAGGCAAGGAACCATTAGAGTTCCTTAGCTTGTCTAACCAAGCAATAGTCTTCTGTCCAGCATCACTGGGTAAAGGCTTTTGCTTCTCACCTACAGAAAATCAAGAGGATTTTGTCATTGATCAGTAACCGCACAAATCCAAGTTTTGGCAACACCAATCTTCAACAAGAAACTAATCTTGCCTGGCTTATATATCTCCGCGACCCTATTGGCACAAGCTCGGCCGAATACAACAATATCCAGAAGGGAATTGGCACCAAGCCTGTTAGCACCATGCACTGATGCACAAGCTGCTTCACCAGCTGCCATAAGTCCAGGAACTACAGCATTGGGGTCGTCTCCCTTAATATCCACCACCTATGAAGCAGAGGGACCAATTTGCTAAGGCAGAGATCAAAAAAGAGAACACCAACAAACCGGCACGAAGGAATTACAGCACATCAAACCATCTGTAGTGCCTTATTATACCTCTCCATGGTAATTTGTTGGGATGCCACCCATATTATAATGAACAGTGGGTATCACAGGGATTGGCTCCTTGGTAACATCAACTCCTGCAAAGATAGCAGCAGTTTCTGATATACCAGGAAGTCTTTCCTTAAGTACATCTGGTGGAAGGTGATTCAAGTGGAGATAGATGTGGTCCTTCAGAGGTCCTGTAGTATGTAAGGTGTAAGAAGCCAAAGATTACAACCATGAATTCCACACACAAAAAAATCAAAGCAGCAAATCAAACCTCCACCACTAGACAACTAAGAATACATATACGCTAGCACCCTCAGGTTCAAACATGAGTAGAATATTATTTCAATGCTTAACCCCTAACAGCAAAAGGGACTGAACTCAACTAGAACTGGCGAATTCAGTGTCTTAAGACACTTATCATAAAAAAAAGAGGGCATTAAAGCAATGACTGTCAAAGGAATGGAAAAGACTGATGACATACCTATACCACGACCTTCACGAATCTCCATGGTCATGGATCTTGAAACAACATCCCTGGATGCAAGATCTTTGGCAGTTGGGGCATATCTTTCCATAAATCTTTCTCCTTCACTATTCCTAAGTATACCACCTTCTCCGCGTGATCCTGTAAGGTATATTAACAAAAAACAAACAAAGTCAAAACAACCATGTTATGCAATCAGATGGCATCTTCTAGTTCAAACAAAATTCAGCACAAAGAATAAATGGACCAGAAGCAGCATTAGTACAGAACTAAACCTTCAGTAATGAGACAACCAGCACCATAGATCCCTGTTGGATGGAACTGCACAAATTCAAGATCCTGCATGGGGACAATAGCATCAAGAAAATCACGTAAAATCTTGTGAATGCTAGAGGCCTTTCATAACCAGACTTTGCATGGTATAACCATCACCACAAACAAACCTCTAGTCCATGTCCAGCTCGTGACACCATTGCATTGCCATCACCAGTGCATGTATGAGCTGATGTTGCAGAGAAGTAAGCTCTCCCATAACCCTGATAAATCAAATCAAGCATGATGTGGCATTAAATGCAGCCATTAAGAACATGCATTCAATCACTATCACATGATTAACAATATTACAGCGTCATATGTGATTAAAAAGGAAATGATTATTTTAAACAGAACAAAAGAGAATTATGAAGAAAAAGAAATGATAATTATAACTACCCCTGTCGCTAAAATTGTGGAACAAGCACGGAATCGATGTAGAGTACCATCCTCCATGTTGAGTGCAATCACCCCCTGGCAAGAGCCTTCCACCAATAAACCATAAGCCATCAACCAATCAGGCAATTATTTTTTCAGATGTTGCAGATGAAATTATTTTTTCAGATGTTGCAAATGACAAAAACTAAAAAAAAAGAAGCATCCTTTTCTCTCTAGATATCACTAAACCTAGAACTCCATTTGACAGATGACACTCATTGAGTAATAAAGTAAAACTTCAGAACGCTTAGCATGAATGATTAGAGGCACTTAAAAAAGGAATTGGCGGTTCAGCTGCTTGCAGATTAAGTCAGGTCCATGGGATTTTGAGGCAAAAAAGAGGAAAATGTGCTTCAATCAGCATTAGAAATGACTTGCCAAATAACGGTATCAGCACTACAGTCATATCACAGTAACTCACTAAACTAAAATCAGATTAGAAAAAGGTACATGGAACACACTGATAGTGACGAAAACATGTCATCAAAGGTTCAAATAAAGCCTGAAACTATATCAGTGTTCTACTCAAGGTTTCCAATGGTAAAGAGCCGAAACTATTTGTCAGTGTTAACACACAACAGAAATAGATTCAGGCTATCCTTCTAAGTGCAGCAGTGGAAAAAGATTCACAATGGTTTTCACGACATGAGGTTCCAATCAAGTGACATGAAATTAGTGATGGTCTACTAAGGAAAGTCGAGTGCTATAGAAAATTTGGTCTATTACAACCAAGGTTTAAAAAAAAGGATCGGTGACTCGGATCGGCCACCACAAAAACCATGTCGGATCAGTGGATCGGCAATCCGGATCAGAGAATCGGTGGGATCAGCAAGATCTAGCATTAAAAAAATCACTAAAATTTCTTAAAAATCTAGTTTTTTCTGTTTTCAAAAAACTAATAATAGTATTGCATTATAATTTTTATTATTTACTAAAAACACATAAATGCTGAGAACCTGTCTCATGTATAAGTGTTATCCATTACATTTATTTTATGGCCAATTAAAGATTTACAATGCAACTTGCTGCAATAAAATGGATGTCTCTAACTCAAATTTTTATAGTGAATAAAAAAAAATGAATCCTACATAAGTTTTGGACCTTTTGATTAAATTGAGGGAAAAAAAACTATGACCATCACAATGAGCTCATGTGTTTTTATTAAACCAAAATGACAATCGAAAAAACCTATAACCCTCCATTTCTGCTTTCTTACCATAGATGCTTTTGTTATTCTAAACATTTCTTTTCTTTTTTTTTACACTGTTTTTTTTTAAACAATCTCAAACTTCATAATAGTTAGAATCATTTCCAAAAGTCTCGCCACATGGTAACGATTAAAAAAAAAATCCTCTCCACTACATGAGATTTAGCAAGCAAAAAGTATATGTTGCCAAATAAATAGATGTAAGGTGTACTAATTAATACGGTAAAAATATGGAATTTAGAAACATGAATTTGCAATCACATTTAAGTGAAATTAGGAAAATAAATAAATAGAAATGAACTTCAACAAATTGTCCATACAGTAAAGAATTTTAATGAATTCTATTAAAATTTTAAAAATTCAATTCAAGAACTTTAAATTCTTTTAAAATTGCTATTTCAAAAAATTATTTTAAAAATTTCCAAAAACCACTATTTTCCTAATGTCAATTTTAGTTCAATGATAGTAGTCTCACATTTTAATTTTCCTAATCTCAAAAGTCCTCAAAACTCTGTCGCACATTTTAATTCATCGCTATTCATTTCGTAAAGTGAAGAAGATGGAGAAATGTCCCGCCGCATCGGGGAGTGAAAGGAGCCAAAGGCTCTTTTAAAGTGCTTAAGGCTCACGTGGTTGGTATCATTTCCACTTCAGCAGCACGCACGCATGAGTGGTTGAGGCCAATTAGTGGCTGGGCCCCATTTGAAAAATATGCTATATAATATGGGGTGGGCTCTCCCGCCTCTCTTTAAAAAAAAATTCAAAACAGTATGTTCAAAAAACTCCCCCCTTAAAACTGTTTTTAAAAAATGCATGTACGAAAATTCCCCCTATCAAACCGATTCAGGTCAGAACCATCTGGTTCTGCTCTAACAGATCCGGCGAGTTTCTAACAAAACCGGCCGGTTCAGGGGGGGACCTGGCCGGTTCCTAATATATGACGGGAACTGGACTGGCTTCGACGATTCCCGATAAGGATCGGGCAATTCCGATCATGATCGCTGAATTTTCAAACCTTGATTACAACAAAATAGCCCCAAAATCTGGAAAGAACCAATTAATGCCATTAGGGATAAGCGACACCACAAGACATACAAGAAGAACTAGATTTGCTAGTTTCTAAATGTAGGAGTTCAGTTATTGACTCACCATCACTATCCATAAGAAGATCCAATGCAAAGTATTCCACAAAAAATTGTGTGTTATGTTTCATTGCCTGCCCATACAATGTATGAAGCAAAGCATGACCGGTTCGATCAGCAGCACATGCACAACGGTAGGCCTGTCCACCTGCATTATTCAAAACAATTAATCTGTAACATACAGAAATGTTGCAGATGAATATGGAAACCCACATTCTAAATGAAAAACCATACCTTTCCCAAAATTCAAGCTTTGACCACCAAATGCACGTTGATAAATTTTTCCTTCATCGGTTCGTGAAAATGGCAATCCATAATTTTCTAGCTCTATGACTGCTTTAGGCGCCTCTCTACACATATACTGAATAGCATCTTGATCACCTACATGACTCGAGCATAATTTTGCACATTAAATGTCTACAAAGTGAGAACCACAAACCAGACCTAGGTTCTTAAGACACCAAGGATAGTGGTAGACTATCATGATGAGACCTTTCTAGTTACAACCATATTCATGAGATTGGGACAACTGCTCAGACTCCAAAGAGATTTAACAATTGTGATGTTTACGGGTGGCCGATAGTCATTTCAATAAAGACTTCATTTTTTGTCACCCAAAATGTTGAAGTAAATTTCAATTTAGTAGAACAGTTCCACAAAGTTTACACTGTCCAACAGGAATCCAACGAACTCTCCATGATCCCATATCTACTTCATATATATTCAAGCATAAAACATCTTTCTAGGAGATGCTCCAAGAAATCAGAAACCAAGATTAAAAGTAATGCTGCTAATTCAATATTTAGAAGGCAACTTTTACCATGCAACTACAAAAGAAAACTGAGAAAAGCTCACCTAACCAATCACTTCCTTTGACAGTGTCATACATATGCCACCTCCAATCATCCTCAGTCATATTCCCCAATGCTGCATTAATTCCACCCTGCATATAATATATTTAGAGAGCTGCCAAAACACGTCTAGAAATGGTTATCTTTTAACTGGCATACTACTTCTGTTCAGTACATATGATGGCCAAATCTAGCTTAATTGTAGTACATAAGAAAGAATCTAACAAATAAGTTCCCCACACCACAAATATATTAATAGACATAAACATAACATCCCACCTAACAAGATGATTTACAACCCTTGTCAACACAAAAATAACATATGCAATTATGCAAACAACAATGTAACAACACCACCAGCACGAAAAAAAAAAGTAAAACATCAACAATAAAAAATGATAATGATAATGTGTACAACTAGTGTTCAAAAGCTCGCGCCAGTCGACCCAGACTAGGGGTTGTAGCTCGGCTTCAGGGGGCTGCTAAGGCCAGAATAGGGTACCTAAGTGAACCCAGTATAGTTCTCGGGCAAGTACTGTACAACCTGCATGAGTTACACAATACTCAGGCTAATTTCTGCAGTGCTCGGAGCACTGTAGATTTCTCAGTTTAAAAGGGGGACAAATTTCTTTGATTGACGGCCCTAGGGTGTGTGGTTTGAGCCAAAATTTACTCTTTAGCATGGTTTTACAACGATCTATCTATTAGAAATATTAGATTTGAGGGGGGGGGGGGAATAAGATTGTACACAATTTTTTAGATTAAAAATTTCTGCCAAGGGTTTGCCTTGCTTCAGAAAATTGCGATTTCTTCACAATTTTTGGTCAATTTTTATTGCATTTGATCCCTAAGCCTTTGTTTGGGGTTATTCATCTAATCCTCTAAAAGAGTAAGGGGAAGGCCCAAAAGAACATGGATGGAAGTAGTGACAAGAGATATGATGACCCTTAGCGTGACAGAGGATATAGCCCTTGATAGAACGGAACAGCAAAATAGGATTTATGTAACCGACCCCAAATGGTTGGTATAATGCTCAGATGATGAATGATGATTCATCCAATCATAGGCTTGTTTTTCTAAAAAAAAGAAGAAAAAAACAAAAAGTTAGGATTTGAAAGATTTACTATTCATCAAAAATTTTCAAGAGCTCAGATTTCCTAAATCCGAACCTGATACCCCAAATTGGTTTGGGTTATCATTTGGGTTGTCTGAGGATGGTTTGACAAGTATTGGAGACATCTATTCATACCAAACATGAAGCTTGGGGGATCAGCTTCCAAATTTTGTGATAAATTTCATTTCCTTTTCAATTGAAATTCATACATTTGATTTATTTCTACTAGTATCACTCAGTATAGTAATATTTATGTTCTTCACTCTTGAAGCATTTTATCAAGAAAATGAGTAAGATTCTTTTTTTTTTATTGTGCATAGAAAGATTTCTTTCAATTTTTCATCACTTCTTTGATAATTTTTGCAAATAACATGAATTGCCATCATTTTCCATGTTTTACATAAATTTTACATGGTTTGTTTTTTGCGTTTGTACCAATTTTTTATTTTTAGCCATCAAAGCTGAAGGACAAGTTCTATAGGACAACTGTGAGACCAGCTTTACTTTATGGGTAGAATATTGGGTAGCCAAAAAGCAACATACCCATAGAATGAATGTAGTTGAGATGGGGAAGTTGCGATGGATGAGTGGAAAGACAAGAAGGGATAGACTTTGAAATGGATACATTCGGGAGAATTTAGGTGTGGCAGCAATATGCGATAAGATGAGAGAAAGTAGACTTAGTGGGCTAGTCATGTGTGGCACAAACCCAGTACAACACCTGTTAGGAGGTGCAGGTTAGTTCAAGTGGAAGGCTCAAACAAGGCAAGGGTAGGCCCAAAAGGACATGGTTGGAAGCAGTGAGAAAAGATATGGGGACTTATGGCTTCACTGAGGATATAACCCTTAATAGAGAAAAATGGTAGACCATGATTCGTGTAGCCAACCCTAATTAGTTGAGAAAAGGCTTTAATGATGAAGAGATATGTTTCAGATTTTTGGGGTTTTTCCCCCCCTTTTTTGGGCTTCTTTGGGCCTTTCCATGGCTCAAACTGTTGGACATGACTCAGGCAAGTCCGAATCGACTCGCCTAAGTCACTCAGCTTCGGTAGGGTTTCGAGCACATTGCCTCAAACATGCTAAAAAACATTTACACCAGATGCATACAAGAAATAAAGATATATTTGAGATGTGGTGGATCAAGTTATCAACACTTATTTGCATTCCTAGGTTGTCAGGAAAATTTTAGGCTGCATTTCCTCTAGTATGCCTTTTGTTTTTAGTCGATAAGTGCTTTTTCGTACTTTCTATTTATTGAAATTCCAGGACAAATTTTAGCATGTAATTCCTCTAATTACGTCATCTTATTGTTATTTTAGAAATATTGTGCAGTTTCAATTTATTGAAGTACTTAAAAAAATAATCCCACAGTCCTAGTATTTGATTTCAATTATTTTGTGACAGGTTTGGAAAAACTACCAAGTATTAAAAAAAAAGAGGCTTTCTATTAATTATTGTGTGAAGATTCCGAAGCCAGATTAGTTGTCAATATTTCAAATTACAAGCTTCAAAATCTATATCTACCATTTTCGTTAACAAGATTCACTCTTCATATCCCGACTTGCCTACATTTGTTAGATATTTAATAATTTCACAGCATATCTACATTAACATTAATATGTATATTATACATGCATGTATTTTAGTATTTATTATCTAATTGACTTACCTTGTATATAAGTATAGAAATTTAGAAAAGCTAAAGAAAATTAAACTGAATAAATAGAACACCAATGTCCTTCATGTGAAGTAGTACAAGCCAAGTGCCACCAAGCATGATTATTAATTTAGTGTTTAAAAATTAGGACTCAAGTAGTTATTTGCTAGAGTCCTGAACCCGAGTCACCTCGGTTGACTTTGACGAGTCAAATCAAGACTCATACGAGTCTGTAAAAAATTCAACAAAGTTCTTTTAAAATGAGGTGGGACTCGGGGAAAGTCTATAGGTTTTGCATCCGGACATGATAGGGTCGCAATTTAGCTGACTCGGGAGATTCGATGTTGGACCAACAAATTTTTCAACACTGCTTTCAGCCAAGCCAACAAATGTCCACTTAAAATTTCAAAAACATGCACATCTTCATGAAGCAAAATGGCGAGGACTTTCACTTCTATAGAATAATAGTTCCTATGCATAAATCCTCAAACCCCAATACCCATATAGGCAGTTCAGAAATGCAATAAGTGAGTCGCATAGAACAAATAAATGTAGCACATTGTACTTCATTTTTGTAAGGTTTTTCTCCCTTTTTTTTTTGGAAAAAGTTTATATAAGGATGCAACCTTATAATGTAGAACTACGGATGCACCTCAAAATCCACCGGAAAAGGTAGTTTTAATGTTGAAAACCCCTTTGATTGATCATCTTGACATCGAGATGTACGACCATGAAAAATAAAAATATTTTAAGTCTCAGAAATAGTGCATTTTACAACATATTATCTACACCGTCCATTTTCAAGATTTTCATATGTTTATAGATCTACTTGATTTTAACCATTTTTGAAATTTAAAATTTTATAATCAGATATAAAAATAGATTTTGAGATATTCCTAAGAACATCTTACATCAAAATTATATACCATGATAAAATTTGAACGTGCACCTTGCCTCTACAGCTACGGGTGCATCCGTATGCCAACTGCACCATTTTTTTTTTGATAGTTGGTGTATTCTCAATTTCAGTAAGCAACACATCATTCACAAGAGAACCATCATAGTTTCAATAACTACCAATTTCAGTGAAGCTCTAACTTTCAATAAAGGTCAACAACTGCAAATAATCAAAAACAATAATGGCCTTTAAAACTCAGCTCACCTGAGCAGCAACAGTATGAGAACGTGTAGGGAAAAGCTTGGTAATACAGGCAGTGTTAAAGCCATGCTCTGAAAGTCCAATGGCCGCTCTAAGCCCTGCACCACCTGCTCCTACCACGACCGCATCATATGTGTGATCCACGATTGTGTAAGAACCCTACACTTAACAGACTATGATCAAATTCTGAACACAGGCAACAAGTACATGGAGTATACGATACTAAGATTGTGAGAAATGTGAAGCAGAAAGCAAGAAAGATCAACTAATCAAAAGCTTGACTGCATTGTAAAGGAGTTAAAAAATTAAATTTGTACACTAAATGGAGACCAACATCACAGAGAAGGGGTGAAATCTACAGAAAATGGGCATGAAAAGCGTAATGACAATCCAAACCCTAAATGCAATATTTACTATCCCTCACATAGAATTCACTCTAATTTTAATCTAAATCCTAGCAGATAACAGCAACAAAATTCAGTAAATGAATCTAAAAATACAGAAAATTTGGATATTTTGAGCCCTAAACATAATCAAAGGATTGCCTTAGCTAAACTCTTACAAGCTCAAACAAAAACCCAACAGAGGAAATCGCAGTTCCCTTTTATTGATGAGTATCAGAGAAAATCATAGTTGGGCCATAGATTGAATGAAAACGAAAGGGGAATGAACCGAATCACACAGAAATTTCAGGATCAACTATGTTTAAAAGATAAATAAATAAAAATAATCAAATGTTCATTAACTGTTTCTTCTGGTTGTCGTCGAGAGCTGAGACCTTAAAATAATTGAACAAAATGGCCCTAAAATGGAGGGTAAATAAAAAATAAAAAAAACATTACCGTGGTAGAAGATGACGAAAGAGATCGGGAGAGTAGAGTTTGAATAGGTCCATTAGAGATTGATCCCTTTGCATGAGCAAGGCGAAGGGCACCAGAGACGCAACGCCACATCTTCTGCAACTTTTACCTCCGCAGTTAGAGAGAGAAAGTATGAATAAACTCGCAAAAGTAAATAGTCAGATACAGAGATCACACTTAAAAGACCTCCGGAACTAGAGATACATTATAATACACGAGCCAAATGTTAGAGAGAGAGAGAGAGAGAGAGAGAGAGAGAGAGTGGTGATGCCAAATGATGAAATTAGAGAGAGAAACAGTGAAGATGCCAGAAAGTCTGGGGAAGTGGAAAAATGCTACACTATATGGGCTGGTATTACTTGATTTTGAGAGAGGGAACCTCTTACACCCCAATATTTTAAACTTATGACTCAGATACCCCTAGCCTCTCTTTTTTTTTTGTCCTTTTTTTTTAATTAACTGAACTATTTTTATCACTTCTACAAGGTCATGAGTACATGAAAATAAATCACTAGCTGCTGCACCAATTGCAGCTTGTGAGGATTTTTTTAATTTTTTTTTTTGAGGTTGGGGCCTTAGTTCTTTCTTGTTTGGTTAGTTCAGTTGTAGGAATCGGATATTGATAACAAATTATTTTTTTGCACCACTTTGATTTTTGCTAGCATATATGCTTCTTGATTCATTTCTCAAAAAAATACGACTAAAACTAATGTTCATTTCCCTACAAAAATATTATTTCTTCAGTATACTTATGATGTATGAAAAGGAGCATGTAGGAAGGATTTCCATGTTTCCCTCCACATACATAATTTATATACATGCGTAGATATCCAACCGTTTGATGACTAATAGACGGTTGAGAATGAGCTAATAATGATGTCCTGGTGAGCACCTTTGATGTCATAGTGTCAACCTATGCAATAGTTATCAACTCTCTCCCATTCATTTAATAAAAATTGGACAGACATAGTTATCCAAATGCATGATTTACAAGCTTTACTTGTTGTCTTTCGAATGATACATATGATCATCCAATCTTTCGATCAATAACATATAGTTGTGAATAAGCAAACAATAATACCAATCATATTACATAGTAATTATAACCTGTAAGTATATTTGGTGTCAACGTAAGCAATAGTTATTAGCTCTTTCCCAGACTTTAGATGAACTTATGCATAATTTATATATGCGTAGAGACATGTAGAAAGCTATTGATTATCTTGAATGACATATTCACCCTTGAATAAGAAAGAGGAACATGTTCTGCATGTTGATGGGCATGTGTTTTTAGATATAATAATGTCATAAGTTTGCATATTAATTGTATTTGTCAAGTCACAATAATTAATGTCTAGCATCATTATTTTAAAAAAAATAACAATATTCTTAGCTTAGTTTTGAGCTTTTGATCTCAGTCCATGGTTTCATGTCTCTAAACAAATACTAGATGCCTTGCCCTTGAACAAATTTAAGGAAAATTTATCGAAATAGCCATAAAAGGTACACTATTAACTATTTTAGACTTCTGATAGTGTTCCAACTCATGATCATGGGCTTTTATATGGGTATATTGAAATTAAAATCTTCCCTAAAACTTAACAATAGAAAGGCTGTAACTTTCAAATATGTCCCTATATCTTGTAAATTAATTAAATATAAAAGTAATACTAATTCAAATTTCTTCCTTACAGGTAAGATCATCCAATTTGTTGTAAAAAAATAAGTAGGAGAATGAGATGTAGATTTTCTAGTTCTCTTATTGGGTCAGGCTTAATTGCTTCTCATAGATTATTTTACCATCCCAAAAGAGACATTTTCTTAAGGAAAACATGAGTTCTTTGAGGTCCATTTTGTGTACATATCATCTTCTCATCAAAACAACGCTTCTCTATCCCAATGTTCATACCAGCTGCTCCCATGAAGCTCCTAATGCTAGGATTAGGGTCCAGATCCACACCGCTCCTAATGCTAGGATTAGGGTCCAGATCCACACCGGTGTGGTCTGGAGCTTGGACCCAGCTCAGGCCGACCCATTGGGTCAGCTGATTGACTCAACCCGACTGCCATCCCAAAAGGCCAAAGCCCCAATTCATAAGCTAAGCTACTATTTAATTCTCTCATTATTTTTTTTTATTTTTATTTCTTTCTTTTTAGCCCAACCTATGTGGTTCATTCATTGAGCATAAGAGGGACATTTCTGACTATTAAAACAAGCTGAGGGCTTCTAAGGAAAAGAGGGGGTAATGTGGGCATGGTTACGTTTGGGTTAGACGTAGAGGCGGGACGAGAGCCACGCCTCATAAATATTCTCGAAGAAAAAAATACAACCGCTTTTGTTATTGAATCTATGCCTTTTTGCGGGAACTCGTGGCACTTGTTTGGGGCATAAATTCCCTTTCTTTCAATTTCATGGACCTAGACCCAAAGTCAAAGGTTATTTTGTTTTTTTGTCAACCTTATTATGTAAGAATACGAAGTAATGTGCATCTAAAAAACTATCGAAAAATGTTGTTTCGTCTTCAATTAATCATTTGACCTCGATATATATATATATGAATATAAAAGAAAAATAAAATTAAAGTACTAAAAATAGTGCATTATCTAGACCATTTATTTTCAAGATTTTTTAGTGATCATAGATTTGTTAGATTTGCATCATTTTTATATCTTTCAATTTCTTTATAGAGATGAAAAATAGACTTTTAGGCCATGATAAGAGTTTTGGTACAAAAAATACATCTTTTAATGAGATTTTAAGGTGCGCCTGACCGTGATTGTTTAAAGTTGACACCTTATACCAACCTCACCCTTTTTATATATAGGAAGATGTTTGATAGGGTTGCAGCCCTATTACAATAAGTAAAATCTCACCTCATAAGTCATTGAAAATTGTAATTCAAGAATTGAAAAACCTTCATATGAGCTTGAACATTATGTTTGTGAAAAACAAATGTTTTAAATATCTTAAAATAGTGTCTATTGCAACAAATTATCTAGGCTATCACCCTAAATGTAAGTGTTCATAGAACCGTAAGATTTGTACTATTTTTTTAGTTTTAAGTTTTATTGTTGGTGTTGAAATTTGATTTTAGAGCCATCGTGGAGATTTTCATTACCAAAAGTGCTTTCCAAACAAGGATTTGAGGTGAGGCTGTATTTTGTTTTCATAATGCCTAGGCCTTATAGAAACTTCATCTATATTAAAATAGATAGTTTAATTTAACTTTGACCATTTTTGGATTATTCATTTTAGTTATTGTGAAACTATTTTCTTTTGGGTGCGGTTTGTATAGAGCCGAGGCTCTAAACAATTAAAGTAAAGTGCACCTTCAAATAGTGTCGAGAAATGTAGTTTCCACACTAGAAATCTTTGTGATAGCCTTAAAATATATTTTCATCTTTAATTATAAAATTTAAAGCTCAGAAAATATTGTAGATTGAACATACCTACAAAAACTTGAAAATATTGAAAATTGACAGTCAAAAAATGCGTTACAAGATGCACTACTTCCAAAACTTGAAATATGTTGTTTTCTATGTCCATGCATCTTGATGTCAAGATGATCAGTTTGAAAATATTTGGGTATCAAAACAACATCTTCTAATGAAATTTTTGAGGTGGGCTCCAATTTGATCGTTTAGATCCTCAGTTTTATATAAACTTTTTCCTTTTCTTTTTTATATTTGAGTCCTATTTTTGTTCATACTCATGATCGATCGGTTGAGATGATTATTATGTGAGATTTTAAATCCAAAATCTATCTCAATGTGAATTTTTGAAAGGAAATGCATAAATATGGAACCACCAAAACCATTTGCGGAGTAAAAAGTTCCCTTTCAAATCCACCAGTTATCTCCCCAAATGCATCTTTTGAAGTGATTTGAATCCAGCAAGTGTCTGAGTGTTCAATTTCTTTTTTAATTTTTCTTTGAAAATACTCGTGTTATCAACTTTTCACATTATAAAAAGTATCCATAAATAATGCCTCATCTACCCAACAATTTGCGAATCGCTTCATCAGACCCTCTGGTTTTGATGACGCTCCTCGCATCATTGGACCAAGGTAGGACTAAGCTGTGTTGTAATAGGCTAATATAGTTCCTATAGTTCAGGTTATAGGTTTTTGGGAATTAACAGGTTTGAGAATTATAAAAAAAAGGTACAGTTTGCATACGGATGCATCCGTAGGTGTAGAGATAAGGTGCACCTTCAAATTTTATCATGCTATATAATTTTGCTGTACAGTGTTCTTAGGATTATCTCAAAATCTATTTTTATATCTAATTATAAAATTTTAAATTTAAAAAATAGTTAAAATCAAGTAGATCTATAAACATATGAAAATCTTGAAAATGGACAGTGTAGATAATATATTGTAAAATGCACTATTTCTGAGATTAAAATCTTTTTATTTTTCATGGTCAGACATCTCGATGTCGAGATGATCAATCAAAGGGTTTTTCAACGTTAAAACTACTTTTTCCTATGGATTTTTGAGGGGCTTATACAGTTCTACATTATAAGGTAGCATCCTTATATAAACTTTTTTTAAAAAAAAAATTAGTCAATTTCAAATTGGGTCTCTACAACCCTAATGCTCATATTTATACTTTGTTGCTAAAGAACTAGAGGTGGCAGACAAGTTTGGTCGACCCCACATTAGTCTGGGTTTGAAACCAAATTTTGGACCAATGGGTTGGATTAAGCCTAGGCCATATTAGGTCACTCGGTTTGGGTCGGGTTGAACCTGACCTAATGTACACAAGCAAGTTGGGTCGACCCACTTGAGTCCAGGTGTAGAACCAAATTTTGAACCCAACAGCTTAGGTCTGGCCTAAGCCTCGTCAAGTTAGGTAAAATTGGTCCAGGTCAAGGTGAACTAGACCCAATATATATAAATATATTATATATAAACAATATATAACATTTAGTTATTAGTATATAACATTACTTCTATATTTATAATTATTTATATTTCTAACCGGACCTGGTAATGGGTTGTGTCCTAGTGTGGGTCGGGTCCAGAACGTGGCCCAACCCTCGAATTCACGAACCATCATCTATACCGTTACCCAAAACGCATAGTCCAAAGACTATCATCCCTATTTTTTCATGAAAACACCCTCCATAAGGTTTGCATGAAATCTTTTTTGTTAACATGACGTCAAAACTTTCTTTACTACTCGTTAACAAGTCGGAAAATAAAGAGGGCCAAATAAAAAATGATAAAAAAACAAGACTCAACGGTCAGGTTCGAGAATGGGTCCAAAAATTGGACCCGTCGGGCCGGTCCAGATCCATATGAACCAGACCCCAACTTGACCCGAACAATGTTATTATTTAAATAAATTATTACATATAACATTTAAATAATATGTAGTTAATATTATTTAAATAAATATAACTATATATTTTTAGTTATAATATTTAAATAATATATATATATATATATTTAACATAATATTTAAATCTTTTTTTTTTTTAGTGGGGTTTGGTCAAGTTTGGGTTCGGGTCCAGGTCCGGGTCCGATAACTTCGCGTCCAATCTGGTCGTGCCTCTTCCAAAGCCAAGATTTCCCAAAAATTTAATCCAAATGCTTAACTGCTCAGCTTCTTCGGAGAGAAGCCATTTTTTGACGAGCTTCATTAAGGAAGAACGCAAGATAACCTCATGCACAATATGGAATGGATTATGGAAGAAAGATATATTCTAGGGTGAAGAATGGAGAGAGAATAAGAGAGAAACAAAGATCATAATTCTCCTAACGTACATGAAACCTCCCTATAATTCTAAGGAGGATGATTCATGTTGTGAGAAAAATACCCAAATGGATGGGAACAGTACTGATGAGAAAGAACATTATATCCAAGAATTGAAAAGATTACTTGTAAGAAAAATGACTCCGTCTTTTCTATCTTCCAACCTCTTGAACCCTTTTGACCATGTATTAGTGATCTCAACAACTTATGAAATGATTATATTTCTCTCAGTAAAACTCCATCTCTCTCTCTTTCTCTCTCTCAAAACTCCATCACTTTCTAAAACCCAACCTCCATCTCTTACTCTCACATCATTGTCTCTCTCCCTCAAAACACCATCTCTCTACCTAAAACTCAAACTCCATCTCTCTTTCTCTCAAACTCCATCTTTCTCTAAAACCCAAACTCCATCTCTCTCTCTAAAAACCAAATTCCATTTCTCTCTCTAAAACCCAAACTCCATCTCTCTCTCTAAAACTTCATCTTTCTCTCTCACACATAAAAAGGTGTGCTCGTGTTTGAGCTCAAGCTAAACCCGTTGGCTGGTACATTCACTGAGAAACGAAGAGAGAGAGAGAGAGAAAGAGAGATGGAGTTTGAATAAGGTGTCATTTAAGTGTTTGTTTGAATAAAAAATTTATGATTAAAGGGGTCCATGGGGTTGTAAGATATAAAAGATGGAGACATTTTGTTTACAAGTAATATTTTCAATTATTGGGTCTCATAAGATATGTTCCCAAAAATTAATACAAAATAAAAGTATCAAAAAGAAATAGTAAAAAAAGACATCAAGATTTACGTGATTCACCACTAATTTGACTCTTACGAGTGAAGATAATTGACAGCTTCATCTAACCTCTTAAGGTACAAAACGGCCTTTACACAAAATATTTCAATTAGGCCAAAAGCACATAAAGGGCATATTTCAAATCCTATCTTAATTGCAAATAATCATATCCATGTGCTAAATATACATCCATAATAGCTTCAATTTTTCGAATTGGGAGGAAGATTAACATAAAGAGCAATGATTTCATGCAATTATTGTATAGTAATATGATGCAACAACCTTAAAAAACCATCTTATGGCTATTTGTTTGATCCAAAATTTGAAATATATATTTTTTTTTATTCTAATGAAAAATTACAAAAAAGGAAATTTTGAAAACACAACCTAGAAAATATTTTTTTAGCCCAATTAACATAGGCCGTTCATTTTGGTGAGATGCTTAGATCTAGGCTCTAGAAGGAGTTTTTCATTTCCAATTTTTTTGGATGGATTTATTATCATTAGATGAACAATGTTAAAAATAAAAAAATAATTTTGATTTTTTGAAGGCAAAAATCTTGAAATTCACAAAATAAATGGTCTATATTTATTTTTGGAGGGGACTCATTTTTTACCATATCTAAGGTTCAAATTGAACTTTTTTTTCTTTGAGGATTGATTATTGAGATGAAGAGAATGTCTATGCAAAATTTGAGGTCATCCAAATACCACAAATATGATTTTCTATAAGTATCGTTGCATTATAGCTTCAATTTTTTGAATTGGGGGGAAGATTAACATAGAATAGTTACTAGATTACACCATGTAATTCAAAGCATAGTTATACAACACCACTCCTTGACAACTAAATGAAAATTTTGAGAGTGGAATGTCTGTTGAAAAAGCATAGAGAATATTTGCCCCCATAGTTTTAAGAGAGGAGGGGTGGAGTAGCCCATGGTGCCATATCTTTAAAGGCAGTGTCAAAAAGTGATACATCTTTTAATATAGTGCGAAATGTATATCATTCAAGGAAAAAGTTTATATAAGGAGGCAAGCTTATAATGTAAAACTACAGATGCACCTCAAAAATCCATAGGAAAAGGTAGTTTTAATATTTAAAACCCTTTGATTGATCATCTCGACATCGAAATGCATGACCATAAAAAAAAAAAAAGATTTTAAGTCTTTGAAATAGTGCATTTTACAACATATTATTTACACCGTGCATTTTCAAAATTTTCATATGTTTATAGATCTACTTGATTTTAACCATTTTTAAAATTTAAAATTTTATAATTAGATATAAAAATAGATTTTGAGATAATCCTAAGAACATTTTACATCAAAATTATATACCATGATAAAATTTGAAGGTGCACTTTACCTCTATAGCTACGGATGCATCTGTATGCCAACTGCACCAATCATTCAAATAACATGAGTAGTGTAGATGACCGCAATCATACTTCTTATAAGTAAGGTCACAAGCTTTTATATATATATATATATATATATATATATGTTGTTTAGTCCAAAACTAACAACTATAATCCACAATTTAACTATCACATTACATAATGTAGATATTTGTTTGTAAAATATAATATATATTTTCAATTATATATGAATAATACAAATTAGTTGATGAGACCAGAAGTGGCCTCAACACAAAGTTAGAACTTTGGAGGGATGCTCTAAAATCTAAAGGTTTTAAAATTATTCATACTAAAACAAAATGAATAGAAAGTAAGTTTAGTAATAATAAGAGCAAGGCAATAAAGTAGTTAAAATTGACGGCCAATAAATACCAAAGAGACTGCATGTTCGATATCTTAGGTCGATAATTCAAGAAAATAAAGAGCTTAAAGAAAATACCGCACATAGAATTAGAGCTGGGTGGGCAAAATGAAGATGTGCAACTGGAGGTTTATGTGATAACAACATACCATTGAAGCTGAAAGGGAACTTTTATACGATAGTTGTGAGACCAGTTTTACTTTATGGGGTGTAATATTGGGCCGTCAAAAAATAATATACCCACATGATAAATGTAACTGAGATGAAGAAGTTGAGATGGATGAGTGGCAAAATAAAAAGTGATAGAATTACGAGGTACAAGTTAGTTCAAGTGAAAGACTAAAAAAAGATAAGGGATAGGCCGCAAAGGACATAGTTGGAAGTAGTGAGAAAATGTATGGGGGCTTATGACTTCACTGAAGGTTTGGCCATTGATAAAAGAGAGAAATTTCTCAAAATACACTTAAACTCTCAACTATTTTAATATTTTATCATTTTTCAACTATTACATGTCTCAATCTTGGTTGAGTTTCCTAACACTAAATAAAAAAAAAAACTAGCTAAATTATTAAAGGGAAAAGTTTATATAAGGGTGAGGCCCTAAACAATCAAATTAAGGTGCACATCAAAAGTTTCACTAGAAGAGGTTGTTTCGATGCCCAAAAATCCTCAAATTGATCATCTCGACTTCAAGATGTATGGACAAGAGAAAAAATGGATATCAAGTATTGGAAATAGTGGATTTTGTAATGTATTTTCAGACAGTCAATTTTCATGATTTTTAAGAATTCATGGATCTTCTCAATCTACACTATTTTTGAAGATTTAAATTTTATAATTAAAGGTATAAATAAATTTTCAGGCCATCACAGATATTTGTTATATTGAAAGAGCACCTTTTCGATACTATGTCGGTGCCTTACTTTGGTTAGTTAGGGTTATTTAGGGCCTTGGCCTTATACAAACCACACCCTAGGGAAAACTCTTATTGGCCTCCTTTTGTGTTCCTTCGTGGTCTCTTCTTGTTTATTGATTTGCTAGTTTTATAGTTTCACTGTAAGCCTCAACCACGATCACAAGTACATATATATATGTGTCTGCTTTCTCACTTTTTTATTTTGGTCAAAATTCATCCAAGAGATTAACTATTTAACAACAATGGGTATGATTTGTATAAGGTCGAGAAAACGGACATATACATGTAGGGGCCATTTGGATACCTAGAAATATATATTGTCTGTGAAGTATATTACGGGGTAATACATTACTGCGTAATACATTACCTGCAAATGGATTGTCACTGTTTGGGTAGTATTTAGATACAAATTGGGAAATACATTGCTACTGTTTGGCTATGTATAGAAGAAATATGAGAAATGCATTACCATCCGAATATGAAAAATATGGCTATGTTTGGCTTAATATAATTAGACTTTGGTTTCAACATGATAAGTCATTGGGATAATTTGATTGGAATAACATGATTTTATTGTGATAAGCCTTATTTTTATTTATTTTTTATAGAAGTCTTTCAAATGTCTCTCTATATATAATTTCAAATAAGCAATAAATTTATGATAAAAAAATCAAAATCTTTATAGTACAAGTTAAAAAATGGAAAGAAGTTTGATTAGTAAACTAGAAAATTTGGTAATTGCAGTAGAAATTTTTGAAGCAGTGGAGGAGACTAAAGAGGTGTCTTATTTCAATTGAGCTTTTATTAATATCTTATGAAGATGGATTATGTTGTGTAAACTTTTTTATTATGATTGTGCATCGATTACCAATTATTATTTTTGTTTTTATACGAGAGCTGATGGCGGGCTACAACCCAAATTGGGGATAGAGGAATATAAATTTTTTTTATTATGATTGCAGTAGAAAATTGTCCCTCATCAAATTCTACACTGGTTTAAATCAATTTAGATTTCCCCTTGCTTTCACTTACCAATTATTAAAAAAAGTTATTTTTATATGAGAGTCAGATGAGTGCTACATCAAAATTAGGGAGAAAGGGATGTAGAAATTTTTTAGGGAAATTATTGCTAATATACCCATATTTTAAGGAAATTGAAAAAAAACCCTAATGCAAATAATATTAGGGTTATTTTAATTTTTTTATTCTTTTGTTTATCTCTTCAAATGTGCGCTGGGATAATTAGGGTGGATAAGAGTTTATATTGTGCTTATCTACTATCAGTTAGGTTAGTTTGGTAAGGTAAATTGATAAGGTTAAATTAGGAGAGTTAGTTAAATCTAAAAGGAGTTTTATTAGGAACGTTTTAGATAAAAACGTGGGAAGCATGGCTTTGGATAAAAAGGGATAGTACGTGAGGTTAAGGGAATAGAGAGAAAATAGGGAAGAAGAGATAAAATAGGAAAGTGTAGAGAGAGCTTTTCTTGTTAATGTTTAGCTTATTTTTTAATCTATTTAAAGAGAGGTTTCCTTCAATGTAAAAAAGATACATGAGTTAATAAAATTTGGTTTGGTGAAGATATTATTTTGGGGTAGATTCCTTTGTAGACTTTGAGAGAGGGTATATTATCTCAACCTTGGGGTGAATTCCCTTGCAGACGGTGAAATAGTGTATATTCTCTCAACCTTTTATTTTTAATTTTTTTGGTTTTATTTTTTTACATCACTTTTCAAAACCTCACCCACACCATTTTTCACGAATTTTGGTTTTTTTTGGACGAAACTACTATTTACGGTAGTCTTTATACCGTAAAAAGCATTACGGTATTAAGAGTATCGTAATGAGCATTACGATATTAAGGGTACCGTAATGAGCATTATGGTATTGTTAGTACCGTAATGCTCTTTAAATGTTTAACAGTCATAAAAAGACCGTAATGAAGTTGAATATCATTACGGTACTAAGAGTACTGTAATGATCTTTTTGGTGTGGATATGTTTCATGACATCGCTGCTTGAAAGAAGTGTCCTTGTAAGGGGTGTCTTTATGGAGGCATCGTAGAGAGAGAGTAGGGATGAGTCCTTTTGCACCCACAATTATACTTTTCTCGACTAAACATTACACAATTCTACCTTTTCTCTTCAGATTCCCGGAATCATTGCCCACTCGAACACTGGAGAATCAGTTGCAAACCAATGTGGAAACATCAACCAACAAAATAAGATGTTAGATGAAGCATTGTAGGAGAGGGAGAGAGTAAATAGAAGTCTCAGGTGGAGGGGAGAGAGTGGTAGACGACTAAAGAGAGAAGATAGAGGTCAAGCATATTAGGAAATTATGGGCGGTTTGAATGAAGAAAGGGAGAGGGAAATAAAAGAGAGAGAGAGAGGGAATCCGGAAAGAGAGAGAGGCGTGGGTAAAGCGGGGGATTAAAGCATGCGAGTTACACCACCGAGTCATGATGAGAGCGATAACAAAAAAAAGAAAAGAAAAGTGTTTGGATTGTGGATAAAGAAAGGTGGGTTTTTCCCCTTAAATGAACCACAAAGGTTCAGAAGCCTGGGCCGTTTTCACCAACTCATCCATTGCTGTCAATGCAAGCTCTGCAAGCATCGATCTTTAGGGTTTCCATGTCCCCATCACATTTAGTATCGGACTAGTGATGAAATTAGCACCTTGGGGCAACGAAGCGGTAGTTTTTTAGTAGAGAAAAGGTATAATAGTTGGTGCAAAAGGATCCATCCATACTCTCTCTCTACGATGCCTCTATGAAGACACCCCTTGCATGGGTGCTTCTTTCAAGCAACGATGTCTTGGAACATCTCCACACTAAAAAGAGCATTATGGTACTAAGACCGTAATGATATCCAACTTCATTACGGTCTTCTTATTACCTTAAAGCATTTAAAGAACATTACGTTACTAACAATACCGCAATACTCATTACAGTACTTTTAATACCATAATGTTTTTTACGATAGAATGTAAATGGTAGTTTGGTCCAAAAAAAGCCAAAATTCGTGAAAGAAGGTGTGGGTGAGGTTTTGGAAAGTTTGGGTTATTTTTCCAATTTCCTTAAAATATAGGTATATTAGCGATAATTTTTCAAATTTTTATTATGATTGTAGTAGAAAATTGTCCTCGTACACCTGTTAAAATCAATTTAGATTTTCCTTTTTATATCCCCTACTTTCACTTTCTATTTACCTTAATAAGTATACAATACAGCATATACTTGAGAGAGTGAAATGTTTTTTTAAGTGGGGATAGGGCAGAGACGCATTCGAAACATTTCCATAAATTACCCATCAACCTCGTGATAGATAGATTTCCAAAAATTACCTGTCAACCTCGTAATAGATAGATTTTTCAAAAATTACCTGTCAACCTCGTAATAGATTTTTTACCTCACAGCGCGTAATAGATTTTTTTTTTTGTTATTTTTTGGGAAATCTAGTAATAGATTTTTTACCTCCGCATAATAGATTTTTTTTTTGTTATTTTTTGGAAATCTCAGGTAATTTCTTTCTATTTCCTTCTTATAAGATTTCGTTATTTTTTTGAGAAATCTCAGTTAATCTCGTTAATCTATTTTCATTTTCTTATTACTAAAGTATATCAAACAGTGTAAATGTCATATTTCATTTATAACCTATTATTACGTAATAGATTTCTACCCAATCGGCCCAATTAATCTATTATCACGTAATAGATTTCCACCCAAACGGCCCATATTCCACTTGTGAAGGTCCCAATAAAGCTATGAAATTAGCAAACGAGGGAACAAGAAGAGACCACGAAGTAATGCAAAAGGCCGCCATTAAGAGTTTTCATATTCTATTCGTGCACTTCCTCTCTTTAGGGTTGACAAAATGTAACATTAGGTCTCACAATTTATTTTGAGGTCTGCAACTCTAAAAACATTCATATTTCTATCAACTTTCACTGTTTTTTTTTTTGCCCAAAAGTATTATTTATTAAAGCAATGGAAAATTGTTTCATGGGGCTGGACCGCATTTTTACATATGCGGTCCAAAAAGGGTAAAGCATTTATATTAAAGATGGGTGCAAGTAAGTGTTAAATTTAAAAACAATGGAAACTAACGGTCCAAATGTTTTTTTACTAGAATTATTATTTTTAATTTTCAAAATTTATTTATTTATTCATATTCATGATCTCCATGTTGGAGATTACATATCCTTAAAAATTAAATCTTAAAATCCATCTCAAAAATAAATTTATCAAGAGGGCCGTATTTCTACATATGCAGGCTTGGCCGCATAGGAACAAGTCCAAAAGCAATATATCGATTTCAAGGTCTAATGCAAAGCCAACCACGTATTGTACCTTCAAATAGGCCAAAAATTTGGACATGCATGCAGTGCTAGTAATTGGCTGTACGGCCCAATCCGGACTTAAAAAGAAAAAGTAGGGCCTCGGCCACAAACTGTGGCCCCACAACCAGGCTATGACCCAACATACCTCGGCTCTAATTGGGGCAAGGATGGCTCTATGGGGACAAGGGACAGGCCCGATCCAAGCCCGGCTCATTGCCACCCCTACATGAATGGGTCTTGAAAACCGAAGAGCAAACCTAATCACCAGTTCTATAAACACCTGGTTTGTTTGGATTTTTTGAATTGATTATGTACTGTTTCAATAAAACTAATGTTGATAATGAATTATATGTTTTTTGACGGCATTCGTCAAAAAATTATCTTAGATAAACTTTTAGCAATTGAGTGCGTATACTATGCTCCCTCAAAGTAATTTATTTCACATATAAGTTTATCTTTTTGAAAAGCCATTTTGGTTTCATCTAAAGTAATTTGCTAAAAATGGCATGTTCTTATCTAGAAATCACTAAATATAGATATAAATATCAAATAAATAAAAAATATTATATACAATAAAAAAATATGTACCAAACAACTAATAAAAAGGATTACACAAAGCATAATAATTTCAGATAAGATAGCCTATTAGAAAAAACAAAACTGTAATTCAGACCTGCCCCAACTTTATGGCAATTATATTTTAAAGAATTATCGCTTACTGTCATAAAATTTTGTCAATATTTTTAGTATTAAATTTTTCATAATATTAATGTTATAAAAAAAAAGAGAGAATTAAATGGATTGCATGCTTCTATGGGAATCGATTGTATACTTCTTGGCTCGGGCGAAATATCTACTTTGTAAGATTTTTTTTTATTTGAAATTTTGCAAAATATCTTCGATTCATTAGAGGAACAATTTCAACAATGGGGAGATTTTGAATCCTTAAAACTAAAGTTTTAACTTATGTGAGACTTTTTTAAACAACAAATATTTCTAAGGAAATTTTCTATAAAGTTTCCATCATCATCATATGGAGTTGAGCTATAGGCCATTAAAGATTATCCGGAAATATTTCAATAAAAAAAGTCCCCAGGTTCTTAGGGGTGGCAACGGCTCGGGTTTGGTTGGATCCAGACCAAGACTCGAATAGTACTGAGTCCAGGTTTTGGACCTAAACCTGATCCATCAAGTTTAAAAGTTAGACCCATACCCATATCCATCGGGTCTTGGGTTTGGTTGGGTTCATTGTCACCCTCACTATGAGGTTTTGTTTATTTTTTTAATTTATTTATCCGTTATTACTATCATATACCCATATTATTGGCAACAAGGTCACAAACACCTGCCATTAATAGCTAAAAATGACTACGAGTTCTTATTGTATACTATTGTTAATAACCTCAAACGAATATGGCCTAAAATATTTTTTCTTCAATAGTTTACGAGCATGGGTCGGGTCCAACCAGACCAGGTTTTGGACTACACCAAACCCTCCGGGTCCTCCCATACCTGAACCCGTGTTGGGTATACCCGGCAGGTCCAGGTCCATTGCCACCCCTATGTGCTATAGGTAGTTGGGTTGATCTCCTAAAACGCGCCCAAAGCTCGCAACAGGCTAGGTCATACCTAGGCCAATGTCACGACTGAGTGAGGCTAGCCCATCCAAGTATGTGCTAGGGGTGGCAACAGATCAAGTCCGACCTGGACCAAAATTAACTGGACTGGGGCCTGGTCCTAAATCCAAAAATATAGCGTGGGACTCGGACACAGACCCGACGACCCCGCCAGGTCCAATTTTTGGACCCATACCCGTACCCAAATCGGGTCTACCCCTCATATACACGTATGTGCCAAGGCCGGGGAAGGGGTAGGGCCCTTTTGGCGGAGTCCAAGTATTGCGGACCATGCCCATAGGGGCCCAGCTGCACCGACTCAAGGCTGGCCCAGCGTATTCGCCAGCCTTACGTTTTGTATTGGTACATGATTTCTGGTACGTCGGTGCACCTTAGATTTCCTCTTTATGAGTGAGAAGGAGAAAATACTCATCTCCCTTCTTTCTTGAAAGAACTGCTCTCTCTCTCTCTAGATTGGGATGTCGGCACAGAGAGAGAAAGAGAGATAGGGAATGACTACAAAGGCCATGGATTCAGTGGAGCTTGCTTAACAC
Organism: Amborella trichopoda; assembly: GCF_000471905.2. Next base: position 552,044 of record NW_006500103.1, read on the forward strand.
GTGTGAACGAAATCGTTGGGGGGTCCCTCAGTCTCACATGCATTGTAAAGGAGATCAAATGTCTAGATACAGAGAGAGAGAGAGAGAAGAATAAGTTGGAAATGTATTCTCAAATATCTTTCTTTTTATGTCTTGATATCGAAATTGAAGTTAGGTGAATTATCCATCGACATCATCATCAAAGCTTTTTTCCAACTAATTGGAGTCAGCTATTTGAATTTTGGTCCGTCGTTCTGTTCTATTAAGGACCGTACCTTAATTCAGGCTATTTGAGATCGGGTACACAAATTCTATTTCACTATATTTTTTATGAATTAATTTATTTAATTATGAAAATTATGTCCAACATACTCAAAATTTGATGAGAATGCTTCTATAATAATAAGCGAAATTTATCAAATTACACAACTTTTTAATTGTTTAACGTTGTACTCTTTTTTCTACTATTCCAACTCAAAATCATGATCCTTTCCATAGACATTTTGAAACTAAATCAAAACATATAGGTAGATTACTAATTAGTTCTTGCTTTAGGCTAATATTAAAGATTATGTAGAATTACTTCGGCGATATTTTAAATTTAGAATATACACATTATCTATTTATATACTATAAAAATGAAAAATGTTCACATAAGATGTCAACTTTATACTAAAGAAATAATACATAATAATACATTTTCTTAAAGGGGTGTAGTTTGTACAAGACGTCGACCTTAAACAATCAAAGCAAGGCACACCTCTAAACTACGTTGGAAGATACAATTTTGGTGTCCAAAACCATTATGATGATCTAAAAATATATTTCTACTCCTAATTTTAAAATTTAAAGCTCCAAAATAATGCAGATCGATCAAAACTATAAACGCTTGAAAACCTTTAAAATGAACGGTTCAGATAATGTATTATAAAATATAGTATTTTTACAAATAAAAATCCTTCTTTCCTTGTTTCCATATCCACAGTTCTTCCAACAGTCAACCAAACGACATTATTTTTAAAACCGGTTGTTACATATACTAGAATCAACAAAATCAGGTATTAAGAAAAACCCCGACTTTACGTATCCATGGATCCAAACGGACCCTTAAAGGAAGAAGTGCTAGAATCTTCTCATGCTTAGAGAGAGGGGTTTTTCAGGTTCCTGTGTATAGGCTTAATTTCATGTAGCATTAAACTTTTGCACGTGTGCAGTCGACAACATTAATGAAAGGACGCTCTCAGCATTCAAAAAACAAAGAAAATGGCCCCCACATTGAAATGATGAATACAACTACTCAATTCTCATATCTACGCATATTAAATGAATACAGCCTCATCCCTAAGTATAATAATATACAAATTCTTACACATAAAATGGGTAGAGAGAGGAGAGAGAGAGAGAAATTAATAATATACAAATTCTTACACATAAAATGGGTAGAGAGAGGAGAGAGAGAGAAATAATTACACATAAAATGGGTAGAAAGAGAAATATTTACATATGAAGCCTATCTTTATGATATGCTTTTTGTTTCTAAATGGTCCTAGAGAGAGAAAGAGATGTGCATGTATTTATGATTATTTGTTTCTCTCTCTATCAAACTGTACACAAGGCTTTGTCGATTCGTCAAAAGCCAAAAACCATGCAAGGCTCAACAATGATACAAAACAAGAACACGGCCAAAATCCAATAAAACGGCCCTGAAAAATCCAAAGCTTATCCTACTTTTATCAATAGCATAAGTGGCTTGAACTTGCCGGGGAAAAAGCAAGCTTTTGGAGCATTCATCTACAAGGCTTCTGAAATCTTGTGTGTCGATTTTCTCTCTCTAAGATCCTGTGGCTGAACTTTCTCTCTCTAAGATCCTGTGGCTGTAGTTTCTCTCTCTAAGATGGTGCTGGTCGTGTTTGATGAGAGACGATGGACGGTGATGGGGAGGCCCTTGGGGAAATCAATGAATGGGAAGGCCGTTGGGATATCTGGTTCTGTCACTTCCCATGTAAAATTGAGGACGAGGTGATGAATAAAAATGGCCATTTCAAGCTTGGCTAAATCTGCACCAGCACAGAGCCTCGGACCACCACCAAATGGCATGAAGTTACTACTGTTGTTGCTATCCTACAATCACAAACCATTTCTCTCTCATAAAAATATCTCTTCCTCCCAATGCTCTTTCCCTCTCTAGAACCTCTCACTGCAAATCCTCTTGCATTACAATCTACAAGTTTGCGTGAAGTTGTTACTTTTTCTATGTATAAATTGCCTTCCGGATGTTTTTCTATGGGCCTGGTTCAGTCAAAAATCATTTTAACTGTTAATTAAACTAAGCTTTTTTTAAAAAAATATTTAACGAAATAATAATTTATAAATATGAAATATATAAAATTTCCCAATTATAATTAACATGTGTAACTAATAAAAATAAGCAGATTCGACGAGCCAAAAACCAATCAAACTCTCTCGCTGCACATCCTATTCGACGAGTCCCTACCGAGTTTGTTGAAATGAAATCACAAGTTATTCTCCCTCCTCTCTCTTCTACGTAACTTGCGATGTGGTGAGACATGGAATCTCTATCTCACTATTATTATATTGAAAAAAGTTTATATAGGGTTGCAATTTTAATATGTAGAATTACATATGCGTCTCAAAAAATCTATCGGAAAAGGTTATTTTAATATTGAAAAACCCTCTAATTCATCATCTCGACATCGAGATGCATAAATATGGAAAAAAAAAAAAAAAAAATTTAGTCTTAAAAATAATACATCTTGTAACACATTGTCTAGGCCGTCCATTTTCAGGATTTTCACGTATTTGTAGATCTACTTGATTTTAACTATTTTTGAAATTTAAAATTATACAATTAAATATAAAAATAAAAATTTAAATTATCCTAAAAAAATTTATATCAAAATTACATATTACGATAAAATTTAAAAATGCGACTTAATTGAATTGTTTAAGGTGACAACCTTACATAAACCACACCCTATTATATTATCAGCTTGAAGTGAATCTCGACCTCCAAATCTCTCCTCTCTCTTTCTCTTCTCTTGTAAGTAGTTTCTCTCTCTAGGCCCACGAGTCACCATCTGCCGTTATATTACTAGCTTGGGTGAACCTGAAAATCTCTCTCCTCTTGTATGTAGTTACTCTCTGTAGATCCACGAGTCACCATCTGCCGTTATATTATGAACTTGGGTGAACCCGAAAATATCTCTCTAAAAATCTTTCTTTCTCTCTCTACCTTTGCCGTTATATTATAAACTTGGGTAAAAATCTCTCTCTAAAAATCTCTCGTTCTCTCTCAACCTTTAAGCGAGAGTTAGGCACTTGACATCATTATAGGAAACCTTAGCAGGATTGACTCGTCAAAAGAAGTGCAAAGGTGTTGCATTTTGAAGGACACATGTTGTACTTAAATTAATCCAAATTCATGATTGGAGATTATTATCCTATCCTAGGATGTTAAAAGCATTTAAAAAACTCACCCAATTTTATACTCGTGTCAAGAAAAAGCATTTTCTCTAAATTGAGAACTCATGGAATTTATAATTATTGTTAAAATGTTGTTGTGTATCTTTACGTACATATAACTTTATATGTTCATCTTAATTGAGCAATTGAGAGTTAGTCGAAATAATAATATAGGTTGGCAATCAAAGAGTTAACTAAAATTTGTTAAAACAGAAATAATATATGAAATTATTGTCAACTCATTCTGCTTTATAGTTAAAATCAAATTGGTCAATATTCAAATAGATATTTTATGGACACATAACAAAAGACTCATATTTGAATCTACCCTTCTCCCTCACATACACATAAAAATTAACCACCCATTCGCTCATTCTACGTCAAGCACCACCCGTACTCTCTCTCTCATATAAAAAATTTAACCACACATTTTCTTAGTCTCTAGTAAAAGGAAAAAATTTATATAAGGTTCCAACCTTATAAGAAGTTCAGTAGGAAAGAATGTTTTGAAGTTAAAAAAATCTTCCCATTGATTATCTGACCTTAATATGGATAGCCAAAAAATAAATAAATATATCTTATAACAAATTATTTGGACTGTCTATTTTCAAGCGTATATAGATCAGCATCGTTTGTAAAATTTTAAATTCCATTATTTTGAATATGGATTTTCAATTTATTACAAAGTTTCCAACACCAAAACTACAAACTTGCGGCAAAATTAGACACTTATATAAAATATAAATTGGCACCATATAGCAAATCCCCACTCTCCCTCTCTCTCTCTCTCTCTAAATTAACAACCCATTCATTTCTCAAGATTGCAAACGCCCTTCTCTCTCTCTAAACTTAGTTACCCATTTTTCAGAGTATGGCAAAACCCTACTTTCTCTCTCTCACTCTCACTCTCTAGGAATATAGTGAAGCACTGTATTTAAATTCAACCACGTTTCATTCATAGTGATGTTATTGTGTGCATTTTCCTACTGACCTGCCATCTCCAAGGATTAAAATGATGGGGTTTGTGGTGGTTGAGAGGGTCCAAATGCACTGCTGCAAAGACAGGAAGAACTTTCCACCCTCTTGGTATGTCGTACCCTGCTTTTCACAACAATACAAACAAACCGTCCTTACCATACTCAAATCCCTCTCTCTCTCATGATATTTCTCTCTAATATATCTGTCGTTCACTCTCTCTCGCTATAAATCCTCTATATCTCTCTATGAATCTCTCTCTTGATCGGTCTCTCTCTCTCTACGAATCTCCCTCTCTCCCTCTCTCTCTCTCTATGAGAGCAAATAATTGATCGACCAACCTTTGAATTGAACGTTGCAAAGCGCCTTGCGATGAACAAACTGAACAACGTTTCCAAGTCGAAGAGTTTCATTGATAACCTTTAAGAATTAAAAAGAAAAAAAAAAAACAAAGAAAGAGTGAACAAATTCATACTTTTGCTCTTGGTTATTTGTGGAAAAAATCCATATATTATTACTAAATCCTTATAAGAAATAATATACTTACACTATGTGTAAACTCCATCCTCTTGTAGTCTTCCCAATTAAGGCCACTGGATTCTCCTTTCTCTCTCTTCTCTCTAGCTATTCCCATATGCTCCTCCTAAAAAGAATTAAACCAAATTAATATGGCTGCTGTTTGTATAGAGCCGAGGCTCTAAACAATCAAATTAGAGCCTACCTTCAAATAGTATCAAAAAACATAATTTCCATACTAAATTTTTTTGTGATATCCTTAAAATATATTTTTCATCTTTAATTATAAAATTTAAAGCTTAAAAAATAGTGTATGTCGAGCATATCTATGAAAACTTGAAAATTGGCCGTCAAAAAATGTGTTACAAGATGCACTATTTCCACACCATTTTTTCTCATATCCATGCATCTTGATGTTGAGATGATCAATTTGATGGTATTTGTGCATCAAAAGAACTCCTTATAGTGAAGTTTTTGAGGTAGGCTCTAATTTGATTGTTTAAATCCTAGGCTCTATAAAAACTTTTCTTAATAAATATAGAAAAGAAAACCATTCTTTCTCAATATTTTCCTTTTTATTTTTCAATAAAACCATTATAATAAAAATAATATGGAAAGCTCTAAACAACAAACTAATATTATTAGAATTCAAACTTTCAGTATTTTTTATCTCTTTTTTTGTTGGGTTTTACCTGTAATTGCTCAATTGCTCTAGGGCATCCATCTAAGAAGTACATGGCCATGGTTATGGCCACTGTAGAGGTTTCATGGCCAGCAAATAAGAGGCTTAGTATTAAATCAAGAATTTGTTCACTTGAGAGATCAGATTGCTTCATGACCCATCCAAGAAAGTCTTCTTCTTCCTCTATTTCTGGTTCTCTTCCATTTGTTCTCATTTTCTTCTCTTCCATCTTCATCTCAAGGACTCCAAGAATGGTCTTTCTAGACTGCACCATCAATGGAAAATACATAAAATAAAAAACAATTACATATCATATGGGTTTTAAATTTTCTTCAGAGTGAGTTTGATTTATTTATTTACCTGTAAGGCTCTTCTATAAGATGTTCCAGGCAAATTGATAGGTGCTGATATAACTCCTTTCATGAAAGTAATGTACTCTCTCTTGAGGCTTTCAGTTTCTGGCTTACCAGGTTTCATGCTCACTATGTTTTCAGCCATCAAATTAAATGTAAACTGCAAAACAAGATTTTTTATATTCAGTTCCCTTATTCAAAATTCAAATTATCAATTAAATGGACAGATTATCAAACTAAAGAAAAAAGGCAAGAGAATTCAATCCTGGGTTATGAGTAGGTAAAATTAGAAGACTAAAGAAAAAAATTTGGATTTAAATAGATAAGAGAATTGAATATTTGATTATGAGAAGGTCACGTCTTTTTTAAGGGATGAATGTTCAGTTTGTATATCCAAGAGAGAGAGAGAGAGAGATAGATGGGTTCCTTAATTAGTGAACACCCCAAAAAACTACCACCTTCTTGAGAGAGTGAGCAGATGGGCGCCTACCAACTGAGAGAGAGAGAGTGAGAGAGATGGGCTGATTCATTACACCATTTTTAGAGGGAGAGAGAGAGATGGACTCCTTAATTACACCATTTTTGAGAGAGAGAGAGAGAGAGAGAGAGAGAGAGAGAGAGAGAGAGTAGAGAGAGAGAGGAGGAGGGAGGAGGTAGGTAGGTTGGTAGTACGTAGTTACTTACTACGTCGTACTC
>NW_006500103.1:559393-616797 GCF_000471905.2 Amborella trichopoda
AGAGAGAGAGAGAGAGGGTTGTTGAATTATCACCTTCTTGGCCTCTTCTTTAGCTGAGAAGACCTGTTTCTCTCTCCAAGCACCAAGAACCAGCAAAGTGTGCTTCTCAATCTCATGCAACAAATGCACCCTCAGCTTAGTGTTGCTCATGAAGTTTAGAGAGAGTATTCTCATGTTCCTATGCATATCTCCCACCAAAACAAGCATAGACCATTTCCCTAAAATGCCCTCTATGCTCTTTGGATAGCTGCTCTCAAAGAGCTTACCCTCATTTTGCAATATAAACTTATTGAGCCCAAGGTCAGCTGAAACAATGGTGGGTTCTCCAAATAAATTGGACACAAATATTTTTCCATACCTTCAAAAAGAATAAGCAAAAAACAAAACAAAGAAAGAAAGATAAATAGCATATATACAGAAACATAAATTCATTTAAAATCACTAATTGTTTTCCTTTTTTTTGGTGGGTTACTGGTTGAAATGACGTACAAAATAATCTAATGAAAGCATATTTTGCAATACATTCCTTTCTTTCTTTTTTCTTTCTTTGATGTGGGTGAGTGAATGAAATAAAACAAAAGAATGCATAATTACAACATATGTAGGCATAATTGGCATTAGAAAGTGTTTTGTTTTTTGTGTTTGTGAGTGGATAAATATCTGAAGCAATGGGTTCTGGTTTTTTATTTGTTTCTTGTTGATTTACCTGGATATATGTTGCTCCATGAATTCTCCCATTGAAGTTGAAGGGTGGGGCTTGAGATAGGCCAGGGTTTCTCCCACAAAAGGCCATCCCATTCTACCTGGAGGAACCTTCTGAAACTTTCTCTCTCTTTTCATGGCTCTCCACATTAGAATAGCCACTGAGATTGCAGAGAAAAGGAGGAGAAAAAGCTCTGTTTCCTCCATGGAAAAAACAAAGAAGTAAATAAATAAATGGGGGGGGGGGGGGTGGATTTGATTCCCCTGAGTTATTGCTTCAGACCTCCTCTTTGGTCAGAGAGTAAAGTAAGTGGAGAAGAAACCCTTATAAATGGCAGATCTTTCAATGAACTAAAAACAATGATACATAAGGAGTATGCAGCTTTAAAGCTTTCTTTTGACTGGTTTTTGTGCTGTGGTGCTACCCCAACACCATGGTTTTGAACCTTCTTTTTGTGGAGAATAATACCCAAAATACCCTCCAATCACTAGGTACAGGCACTCTTGGGACTTTGACTAAAGAAGACTTGGACTTTCCTTTTTGACCAAAATGCCCCTATTTGGACTCAAGAGTGAGATTTGTGCTCGACACTACTAATCATGGATTTGTGTTTGAGACTAATAACAAAGGCACCTATGGGTATTTATAGTGTGGTTTGCTTAAGAAAGGCCTCTTATTATTAGTTAGCCCTTTTAATTAAGAAGCTAGCTGTCAATAATCTAGATTTGGGACCAGCCTAGGTTATGTGAGACTGGCTTGATTAATTTTGTTTAATTGATGAAGCCATTATTTATGTATAAATCATGGTTTATGGAACTGTATTTGAATAGAGAGGAGGATTTGATTACGATTTTATATTTATTTGGTTTATTGAGCTGTAGTTTAATAGATAGGAGATTTTGATTTGGGTTTTCTATTGGTTCTTTGATATGGATGGATAGCCCCAAGTTTATATGCACCTCCAACAAATCTATGTGACGTCCTCTATCTTATTCATTGCATCTATTGATGAAATTATTTGAAACATCCTTCCTCTATCAAGGAAACTAAGGGGAAGGAAACAATCCTGTCTCCAAAGCTAGAGAGAGAGAGAGAGAGAGAGGCTATTTTGTTATTACAAATTTTTGCCTCAATATGATCTAACAATGTGGACAGTAAACTTTTCTTTAATCCGTCGGATATAAGAAGTGGGTTGTGTTATTTAATCCGTCGGATATAAGAAGTGGGTTGTGTTATGTAGGTTTTAGCGTAAAATTTTAATAATATCTTATCATGAATCATAAACTTTTGTTAGAGTAGAGGAAAAAGATTCATATGACCAACCCAAATAATTGCGATAAGGCTTGCGGATATAAGAAGTGGGTTGTGTTATGTAGGTTTTAGCGTAAAACTTTAATAATATCTTATCATGAATCTTAAACTTTTGCTAGAATAGAGGAAAAATATTCATATGACCGACCAAAATAATTGCGATAAGGCTTGGATGGTTATGAAAACGACTTGTTGCCTCAGTGCAACCAGCCAATATTTTAAGGTGCAAATTTTAACTAGCACATCAACCATGGTAGGTTAGAGAGAAGGCGTACTAAAAATATGAGTGTCCTCCCGCAGGAGGAGCACACTATACCCTTATACGACAATCTAACACTCCTCGGGGGATCCTTTCTAAAGTGCAAAAAAAAAAAATTAAGGTTGTAACCTGGCACTGTAAATGTGAGGTGCACCTCAATATTAAGTAGAAAAGAGTGTTCCGTAGTTAGAAAACCTTCTAAATAATCATCCCAACATCGAGATGCACGTGGTCTCGAGATGTATGTATAATAAAGAAAAATAATAATTTCAAGTCTTAAAGGTAGTGAATCATGAAACAAGTTATTTGGATTGTCTATTTTTAAGATTCTCAAATATTTATAAATATACTCGATTTGTAATATTTTTTGAAATTTTAAATTTCATAATTAGGGTTTTAACATAAATTTTCATGCCGTTGTAAGGTTTCCAATGCCCTGAACTCCATCTCACAATAAAATTTAGAGGCACGTCATACTTGTACAGTATAAGCGTAGCCACCTTATACAAAAAATAAAGTTTGCAAATATCCACATTGTAACGAATGATTCTGACCTATTGAAAACAAACATATGATCGTCCATCAAATGGACAGATAGGTGATCCAGCATTTGTGCGAAAGGGGCCTTCATTTGGACTATTTATTGGGCTTTAAGCAGTGTTTTAAAAAAATAGATCGGTGACTAAGAATAGGGACCCAATAAATTGGTTTGGATCAGTGAATCGACAGTCTTGATAGCCATTTTACGGTGAGGAGAAAAATAGTGAACAGCAAAAAAACACATAAAAAACAGTGAACAGACAAAAAATCGGTCCAAATCAATGGATCGATGGTCCGAATTACCGTTTTACTGTAGATAATCGTCGTCTTACTATGCGGAAATGCCATATCCCTTTCATACTCGGCCATTTTCTTATATATAAGCCGCACCGAAACTAGATGACCGATTCTCAAGTCGGACCGAATGATTCCGTGTCGACCTGGCATTTTTTAAATCACTCGCTTCAAGTAATTTTTTTTTCAGATTGCTCTTAGATATCGCCAATAAATATCATTTCAAAGATTCTTGAGGTGAAATAAATCCCCTTGACAAATATATTTTATCAGTTGGAGCAAGTGTACAATGTGCCATCGCAAGAACACATAATCTTTTTACAAACTTTTAGCATACCTCCCTAAGGTTTAAAATGAACAGTAATTTGGTATTTAAGCCCAAAATCCACAATTTATTACTTCTCCAATTAACTTGGAAAACTTAATCAACATTCCGTTAAATCAAAACCCCTAAAAGGCTAAAACTATACAAATTTGTCGCAAATCACTAAGGGCACGAGAGGGCATTTTCGACATTTAGATAAATACTTGGGGCAATATAGTAATTTTACATCGAAATGTCCTTCCTGAATGTTGAAACGGGAGCCACCCTGGAAGACCACAAAACCCACGTGTGGTGACATTTGCTTAGGCTCCATCCAATGGCAAAGCAACATGTGTCTTTAAATCATTGGCTCACACGTGCAACGTGTGGTCGCGCGCTTTGTCCTTTGATCTCTCAAACAAGCGCCGACTACCATCCATCTATTATTTACTTATTAAAACGTAATAATTAAAGAGAGTTACTGAGCTGGCCACCCACATTTTCAGTAGTCCACCTCAATTTTTTATCCTTCCACCCATAACATGGGTGGCAGCAGTGTATAATCTCTACCGCTCCATTTTGAATAGAGGACTACGATTTCCCTAATCACAATGTCACATCTCTACACTATTTTATTTTTAATATTTTTTCTACAAACTATTTTAACACCAAATTTTGTACATCCAATCTTCTATTAAACTTGCACTAACGAAAAAAATTAAAAATTTTCAGTAAAATAAAATGATCAAAATACCCCTGAAAATTTCAAAAGGTATTTAGGTTATTATATTTTATCGAAAAAAAATTTAATATTTTTTATAGGTGTGAACCAATGAGAATATGGCTCGTACCAAATTTCATATTCATACAATTTGTATAAAAAAACTAAAAATAAAATACTTTAAGACGTAAGATCTAAGATCAAACAATGAGTCACTCTCTTGATCAAAATTAGACGGCTGGAAAGTAAGGGAAGCATAGATCTTCTATGTTGTAGAGAAGGTTTAGAAACCTTTTCCAAGACTTATTAGAATTATATTTTCAAAATAGCTATGGTTTAGGGTTTGTTTGTTTGTTGGCCAAAGTATGGATTGGCGCTCTTGGGGTGGAATTTTTTATTGATGAGAATTTTGTGGCTGAATGGTCACTGTAGAACCAAAATAAGTATCCAAACACTTGAAAAAAAAAAAAAAAAACAACTTTTTCGTGAGTGAGATGAAAACTAGGTCATACTTCCACCAAGATCCATTAGTTTGACATCAATGTGTCTAATGAGCTTTCAATAATATCTTATTTCTAGATACTATAGAGTACAAATGTGTATGGCTTTAGTAGGGGATCATTCTCACTTTTGAGGGTAATGGGTCTCTTTTTCTTTTTTCTTTTTTAGTATTGAGTAATGGGTTAGGCTAATAGTGGTCAGCTTTTAAATGAAGCTCAGAAGTTATAGACAGACGAGACCCAGGCATTTCCAAGATTTTCTTCCTTTGAAATTGCCTAGCTCTTAATCCATTTAAGCATCATTGATGAATTTTTAATGGGAAAAGTATATAAAAAAACCATTTACTTTTGGTACAAAAATGTTTTAATCACTATTGTCTATCAAATTTCAAATCAAATAGTTGTAAAAGTGTCATTGACTAAAGGAAAATTGTTTCATACGGGTTGGACCGCATCGCTACAATATGTGGTCCAAAGGTATAAAGCATCCATCTTAATGATAGATGCAAATAGGCGCTCCATCTAAAAGCAAGTGTAACTAACATAAAAGCAAGTGTAACTAACAGTCCAAATGTTGTTTTTAATATAACTATTCTTCTTAGTTTTCAATTTTATTTTTATTTTCCATATTCATGATCTATGTGTTAAGGATTATATATCCTCTAAAAATTGGGATCAAATAATATTTTAAAAATATATTATTTGCCAAGCCCAAATTTCTACAATATGCGAGCTGGCCGCATAAAAACCATATCCTTGACTAAACTCTATATTAAAAAAAAATAAAAAATATTCTCGAACTTTATGATACACCTTAAAACAATTAATTTGACATCTAAAAGCTATAAATAATTGTGTCATTCTTGTAACAAAGATAAATGACCTCATAATATACAATCCATTTTCAATACCTATATTTCACTCTGCCACTCTAGTCTAAACCATCATAAAACACACTATTTTCACCACCAACTATCATTTGAATTTGAATAAAGGAAAAATTTATATAAGGTCGCAACCTTAAAATGTAGAATTAAATATGCATCTAAAAAATCCATAGGAAAAGGTTGTTTTAATGTTGAAAAACCCTCTAATTGGTCATCTTGACATCGAGATGCATGAATATGGAAAAAAAAAAAAGAATTGAGTCTCATAAATAGTGAATCTTACAACACATTATCTAAACCGTCCATTTTCTAGATTTTATGAAAATGGATTTTAAGTTAGGGAAAAAGTTTTAATAAGTTTGCATCCTTAAAATATAGAATCACAAATGCACCTAAAAAATCAATCGAAAATTTTGTTTTAATGTTGAAAAAACACTCTAATCGATCATCTCGACATCGAGATATATGAATATGAAAAAAAAAAAAACTTTTGAGTCCCCACAATAGTGCATATTGCAACACATTATCTATTCTGTCCATTTTCATATATTTATAGATCTACTTGATTTTAACCATTTTTTAGATTTTAAAATTTTCTAATTATGTATGAAAACATATTTTAAGATAATACTAAGATATTTTTACAATAAAATTACATGTTATGATAAAATTTTAAGATGCACCTTAATTGGGTTGTTTACGATTGCAACCTTATAGAAACTGCACCCTTTAAGTTAACCCTAAGTACTTTTTTCACCCAAATGACATGTTATGATAAGATTTAGAGGTGCACTTTAATCGGATTGTTTAAGGTTGCAACCTTATAGAAACCATACCCTTGAATAAAATCCCAATTCCAATCACTTCTTTTGATTTTGCCACCCTATATTTTGGTGGATTTCTAAACAATAGGTGGCAAGTGATACCCTAAATTGTAATGTACTTACGACTTCATTTCAAAAAAAAAAAAAAAGTATAAAATGAGACTATTTACCTTTTATATAAGGTGATCACAATAATCTTGTCTACTGGATGTAAATTTGGTTGGCTGCAATTATTCTATTGACTAAGCTCAAATTTTAAAAGATTTTTTTTTGAATTTTATGACACATCCAAGCTATCAAATTTCACATCAAAATGGTTGAAAGGAAGAGTGACCACTTTGTATAAAAAGTAAATAGTATCGTTGTATACAATTTTTTTTCAAAATAATAATAAAAATAATCTCACACCGATGTGTGTCTGAGCTCAAAATATCACTATTAAATTTACAAATCTCTAGAAAGTCAAATTCCACACCCATGTGATAACTTTTCTAGATATCCATAACAACTTTAATGGTGATCATTTGAGGTTCTACGCACATGAGTGGGGAAGGATCTTACAGGATCATTACTCTATTAGAATAACATAGTAATAATCGTATAATACTTTTTCCCACTAATGTGTATAAGACCCCAAAGCATCACCATTAAAGTTTTTACAGATCTCTAAAAATATTATCACATAGGTGTGGGACTTGATTTTTCTATAGATTCGTGTTAAATTTAATAGTGATTTTTTGAGGTTCTACACATATAGGTGGGAGAGGATCCTACATGAACATTTTTGATGATAATAATAATAATAATAATAATAATAATAATAATAATAATAATAATAATAATAATAATAATAATAATAATAATAATAATAATAATAATAATAATAATAAATAAAAAAATTGGGTGAACGGCAAGGCTACAACCAAACGTATGCGGTTGTCCTTCTTACTTGTCGACGCGTGTCGGAGTGGATGAGGAGGCGAGTCGTGTCACAAAAGAAGCCCAATCATTGGCTCCAAGAGCCCATATCCAGTTATCACTGCTTTTCCACACGTGTGGAACCCATCAAAGAACGAGAGTCAGAGAGTGATGGCTCTGCAGGGGCCAATAATCCGATGGACGGTGAAGATCGGGTCCCACGTTTACGAGGAGGAGACCCAGCCGTCCGTGTGACGTACCTATTAGAGGCAATTAGATTAGTGCAAATTTTTGTATTTTAGTGTATAGTGCCTAACTATAGTACGATGTCTTGTGTTGTCCTCTTGTGAAGATACATTCATATTGTTTGACTAAATGCTTCTAAAAAAAAAAGAAGAAGAAAATTATAAAAATTATATTTTTATTTTTAAATTATTAAAAATAAACTCTAAATTTTCCAAAACCTCTTCGTACCGTTTTTTTACATGGTTCGACAAAAAAAACATTAACGGTAGTTTTATATCCATAAAGGCATCATGATCAAGTGAAAATCATGGTGGTCCTGGCGGGAACTAAATCTAATGTAATTTTAAAACATCACGGTATTTAAAGAACTGTTATATACAAAGTCAACATAACAGTTTTTAAATAATGTGATGGTTCCTATCGATACAGTAAATAAAAACCCTCAACAACTATCACGGTTTTTTAAGTGCCGTGATAGTTTAAAACATAGAACCCCTCAAGCCCTCATGACCATCACGCTTCTTAGTCTGCTGTGATGTCATCATGGATCTAAGATTATCGTGAAAGCTATTTTTGTCAAAATAACATAAAAAGTTCATAAAAGACGGCTATTTTTATCAAAATAACGCAAAAAGTTGAGAAGAGGGGTATGAACGAGGTTTTACAAAATTTAAGGTTTATTTGTAATAATCTAAAAAAATATGTATTTTTTATAATTTTCTAAAAATTTATCAAAATATCTTTGTGATGAACTATTTAACACTTTACTCATTGTATGGATAGATTGTTTTTTTATATTGAATCACTAGATCAATAATTTAGATCAAATTTGGATTGGTCTAAATTGGTGAATTAAAGAAATATTTTAAAATATATGAAATAAAATATAGATTTTAAAATAGAGTTATAGAGTGGTTCCGAGAGTTTTTAATAGAATGGTCCGAAATGGTGATTTATAGAAGGGTGAGGTTTGTATAAGGTTGCATCCTTATACTATAGAGGTCAGGTGCACCTATAAAATTTACTTAGAGATATCGTAAAATTTACTTAGAGATATCGTTTCGGCGTCAAAAATCTTATGATGGCTTCAATTTCTTATTTTAAATTCAGTTAAAAAATTTAAAATTTTAAAAATGGTACAGATCGAGAAAATTAATAAACATTTGAAAATCTTGAAAACGTATGGTCCAGATGATTTTTTACTAGATGTACTATTATTTGAACTTGGAATTCTTTTTTTTCTTCATGTCCATTCATCTCAAGGTCTAGATGATCAGTTGGATATGTGGGAACACTCTCCACTGTAGAATTTTTTAGATGCAACTTTCATAAGGTTGCAACCTTATACAAACTTTTTCCTTTATAGAATTAGATTTTGTATTCAAGAGTTTTTAATAGGGTCACAAAGTGGGGCTTTATATCCTCCAACAAGCAATTGAACTCGTATAACGAGTAGCATTCATGTTTGAAACTTTGATTGCAATAGCTCAATCTAAGTATTATATGTTCTAATGCAGGGAATGGGTTGTAAGATAGGACCACACCATCTCTCTCTCTCTCTGTCTCTAAGCTATGGGTAGTTAAGATTGGACCACATGATCTCTCTCTCTCTTCCTCTTTGAAGCATTGCAGGCGTGTAGAATGAGTAGTATTCTTTGAAACTTTGAATGCATTAGCTGAATGCATATATTATATGTCCTAATGCAAGGAATGGGTTGTAAGATAGGACCACATCATCTCCCTGTCTCTCTCCTTCGTGTTTCCTCTTTATAGGAGCGTTTGTCGGAGAAAATTTGAAGCAATTTGGTGCATTGGCCTTTTCAGGAGAAGATTTCAAAGTTTTTTTAAAACTTTAAATAAATTAGATATTCATATATGAAATAATATAAAAATTTCAAAAAATAGATAAAAAAAATATTTTATATAGATATTTCTTTGCTTAGGTAAATCAGCCTAAAGTATATTGTCATCTGACCAAAGCAACCCGAATACGTCCGACGTAGCCCGAATATGACCACATCGCAGCACCAGGCTTCACTTCATTTCGGTCTATGCCTAAAATCTGAAGGCTTCGGCCTCTTAGCTGAAGCGTGGTAAAGTTGACAACACTGTTTGGTACCTGTTTAAATTTGGTGTTATTAGGATCGGTCCAGCAACCAAAGTAGTAAGGGGTTTGATTCAATGAAAATTGGTTTAATTAATTGAATTAATTTGACCGGATTTTCTGGAAAAAAAGGGATATAATAGTTTGAAAATGTTAAAATGTATTAAAAAATATCCCAAACTTCATTTAGCTCATAAAACTAAAACCAGTTGGTCTGACTAGTCAGAAATAGTCAACTATCAGTTTTGACTGATTCTTGACCAAATTTAGTTTATTCTTTGGACCAAACCGCTAAAGGCGCTAGTCAGACCACTAGTTTGGCCCAGTTTTGATTATTATGGTTTTAAAAAGCGAACTTTTTGTAACTCCAAAAAATAGTTATGAGTATATGTATTGGGGACTTATAGTTAAATGATATTTTTATCATATAATTGTTATTGTACCATCAACAAATGCCATATATTAATTATAGCATGACAATAATAACTATCATTATATATCATATTGTCATCGGCCCACTGATAGCTCTCCGGGTGAGGTAGGATTGTTCTCTATCTCCATACACATAAGTTATGTGCATTGGCTGCATCATGTACTTTTTTGGCTAAGTATATAGTCTAACTCATGATCATGTCTCTTTTTATAGGTATTTTGAAATTAAATCAAACAATATAGGTATAATGTTAAGGGATAGTATACAATGAGACCATTTACCTTTGGTACAAGGAAGTCACAATTACTTACAACCATCCGTTGTGAAATCTAATAGTATGAGTGTGTCACAAAGTTCGAAAAAATTTCTTTTTAATTTTGAGTTTCGTCGATGAAATAAATGCAGCTACCCAATTTCACATCTAATAGTCAAGATTAATTATGGCCACCATGTACCAATGGTAAATGATCACATTATATATTTTCCCTAATGTTAAATAGTTAATCTCACACAAGTAGTTTGATAAATTTCCTAATTTGAATCCTAGTACTGAGTGAAAAAAAAAGAAGAAGCTAAATACTCTTTTTTGAGCAAACCGTGAGTTAAAAAAAAAGTAGAGTTGGAAAAAGGGGTTTTTATATATTTACTTTTGGTACATTGTCACAATCAATTTTATTTTTGAGATGTCAAATCTAACTACTTAGTATGTGTCACAAAGTTTGTAAAATTTTCTTTTGAATTTTAATCTTAGTCAATGATATAATATCCCTTGTCGATTTCAAATCTAGCGAGGAATAGTGGTTGTGACATGAACTGAAGCAGTTAATTATCAATATCGCCTGTCAGATCGTAGGTGGACCCTTTCCCACATCTATCAAGAGGGCAATATGGTAGCATATACACTTGCCTATAAGGCAACATTTTTATCTGATCCTATCGTTTGACGGTTTAGATCAATTGTATGTACTTCATGATTTGGCATAACTGCTCTACTATATAGTTGTAAAGATAGAATCAATATTTTATCTATTCTTATTGATGAAAACAGGTAGGGTTTTTTTCCCATTTTTCCGAAAAACCTAACCCAGGGCAAAATAATTTGATGCAAACTACAAAAGAGTATTATCCCAGTACGCTATCTCCCACAATAATTGGCGATTTGGACAACACTAAGATTCAAAATCTCTTGCATATTTTGCCTTTGTCGTTTCAATCGCAATTAAAAATTTTCCAAATGAATCATGGGTCCTCACTTTTGTGACTTTGATTTGGACACGAAACCCTAACTTCACGTAGGGATATGCCCTTGAAGGGAAGCATCTTTTTTCTTTGATTGGCTTTGGCTAGTCTAAACTTTAAGCTTCAAGGCAAATAATAAAGTTTGAGAGAAAAAAAGAAAAAAAAAAAACTTCATGGCAAAGAATGTAGATTTCATATTTGGGCCCTTCATGCGAAAGTCACATATTGTCCCACCCAAACATGGAAAGAAAAGTCCAATGCAAATGGTATAGTATTATGGCATTCATATGGCTCTCTCTCTCTCTCTATATATATATATAAGAGTAATGATTATATAGGACCCTCCCACATCTATGTGTGTAAGACCTTGAAAGATCACCATTAAAATTGGTACAGATCTCTAGAAAAGTTATCACATAGGTGTGTGACTATTTTTCTAGAGATCTCTGCCAAATTTAATAGTGACCTTTTGGGATCCTATACACATGGGTGTAGAAGGATCTCATAGAATCATTACTCTATCTATGTAATAATCTAAACTTCACAACCGTTCCTTCAAATAAAAAAGGTTCAAGAGAGAGTTCTGAAGGGTGAATTTATTTAATTTTGTAATCTATTTTTTAAAAAAGAGTTACTTTTGTGGAGGCAATTTTGTAGATATTACTACAAGACAAATGTTACTTTTGTCATCTCCATAAGGGGTAAAGTTAAAATTTTAATTAAAGGATAAAGGTACGCTACAAATAGAGTTTTAAGACACTAACTTCCAAAATGCTATTATATTTTTGTAAAAATTTCAAATTTGCTTTTGCTTGATGGTAAAATTATCTATTTAAATAATTTTTTAATAAAAAATAATGATTGTTTTGATAAATATATCCATCACAATAAGAAGTTGTTAACTATAGACAAACCATATCCATATATATATATATATATACATATAATGGAAAAAAAAAAGGTCATCTGCCTGCCAAATGGTAGATTGTTATGACATCATATCTCTCTCTAGATGGAAACAAAAGGTCTTATGCAAATGGTAGTTTATCGTGACATGGTCTCTCTCTCTAGATGGAAACAAAAGGTCTTATGCAAATGGTAGTTTATCATGACATAGTCTATCTCTCTCTCTCTCTCTCTGGACCACATGAGGCTTGACTTCCATGAGATTGCATTCATATATCAAAGGTTCTTTTGATAAAAATATCTGATCAAAAATATCTAAGGGTGTAGTTTGTATAAAGCCGAGGCCAGAACGGCTAAAGTAAGGCCCATCTTCAAATAGTATTGAAAAAATATTTTTTTAATATTAGAAATATTTGTAATGGCCTGAAAATTTATTTTCATCTCTAATTATAAAATTTAAAGCTTAAAAAATAGTGTAGATCGAGCAGATCTGCTAATACTTGAAAATCTAAAAAATTGACGATCCAAAAATACATTATAGGATATAATATTTTTAAGACTATAAATCTTTTTTTTTCTCATGTTCATACATCTTGAGGTCGAGATGATGATTTGAATATTTCTAGGCATCGAAATAACCTCTTCCAATGAATTTTTAAGGTGCGTTTTAATTTGATTGTTTAGGGCTTTGCTCTTATATAAACTCAACCCTTTTCTAGTATCTAAACAAGCTCTAAACTTCATATGACCTTTGAAATAGACTAAGGTTTTGCAAAGTTGGCAATTGAGAGGCATAATGGCGTGATGTGTGAAACAGGTCTATTTTATTACGGCGAATCTCTTATTGAGAAGTTTCCTATAAATGGCTTATTTTCTTCTTTTTTTTTATTGAGATGCACCTATAATTGCCTTTTGAAAGGGCTAATAAGACTTTACAGAAGAAGTCCTAGATACACTAACAATCCACCCTTTTGGGTCAAGGATTAGTTAGTAATCACTAAACTAATCCTCATTAGGTCAAATAAGTTAAATAACAAGAAAAGGTTTAAAATTAGATTGAGTTTGATTTACAATTAAGAATACGCATAGATGGGCCATCGCCATCCATAACCAATAATGGGTGGTAGAGATTAACCCAAGATCTTACAATATCTCACCATGGTTAGTAAAACCAAAATGAAGCTCATCTCCGGTCCATGTGATTAGGACAGATTGGATGGCTCACGTGTGTATGGTGTATAATATCAACATGATGTGTATGGTATACTTGCCCTTTGGAGTATTATTGCAATCCTCACGCGTGACAATGAAAGGAATCGAAATTCATCTCTTTATTTTCTTATTGGATATTTAATGGTTTATTCATTTTCGCTAGATATATTTACAAGTGGGAAAATAGTTTGATAAGACTGCAGCGCTGTCAAAATAAGTAAAGCCTCACCTCATAACTCATCGAAAGTTTTAATTCAAGTATTGGAAAACCTTTATATCGATCATCTCAGCTTGAATATTATGGTTGTAAAAAAAATTTAGAATTTCATGCTCTAAAAGTAATGTATGTTAGTACAAATTATCTAGACTATCCATCTCGCCATAAAAAATGAGGGTTCATAGATCTACAAGACCTATACCATTTATTGAGTTTAAGATTTTACTATATTGGAAATTGATTTTAGAGTCATGGAGATTTTTGTTGCTAAGAGTGCTTTTTGGATGAGGATTCAATGTGAGGCTTTATTTTGTTTTCAAAGCCTAGGCCTTATAAAAACTTCATCTGCGTAGAATTATACAGAAACGAGATTGTATACAGGCTTCAAATTTTCACGAGAGACGGGATAAGTTAGGGTTGTCAACGGATCGGATCAGGTAGTGGTCCTCATATATGGACCTAGCAGAAAGTCCCCCTCACAAATAGTAATCTTTTCTAATATATTCTCTCTTCTATCTTTCTCCTGAGGCATTAATATAAATAAGGTGATGAGTGTTTGCATAATCTGTGAGCTGTTCATATGTAAGATGGTCCCAACATCCTTGCATAATCTCAAACGAAAGCACACGCATGCTTGCATGATTCTCTCTGGTTTGAAAAAGTTGAATAGAAAAGGGGCAAATTTTTTATATTTTTGGCCACGTAGTAGTGTTTTTTTTAAGACAATATTTGCCCCATTTCAATACAGTAAAGTGTGCATCAGAAACACAATTCATCTTCAAGATATAGGAAAATAGGGGTTCTCTTGTTGCGCTTCTAAGTTCCATGCACTCGAACCAGAAGCCTAGTGCAAAGCATCATAATGTTGTATTCTTAAAGAGAGACTGCAGAGCAACTGAATGTTGTATTCAAAGATATTAGTAGGCACTGAAATAACTTATTGGGATGGCACGGCTACCACATAATGTCGATGTTTAACAGTTCAAATTGAACCTAACCTCATCCAATAGTTACAAAATAGTTTTTTGTTATGGTGCATGAAATGAAAATAATAAAAATGTTTTAAGCATTATCGCCCCCCCCCCCACCCCCCACTTTCAAAAAAATATAAATTTTATAAAAAATTAAAAAATAAAAACATAATCATTTTGTGGCCAATGGATGATGCCTTATTCAATCTGAACCAGTGGAAGGGTGGTACACCTTCCACCATCTACATGATGTGGACTCCACAGGAGCCTTTCTATAATTAAGGATATATCGTTATAATTTGAAATTTGTTATAAGCCCCGCATGTGTTAGGGTGAAGTATGCAGCTTATGCTTTTCAAATCCCAACCGCAAGTTTGTCCATGAATAATAAAAAGGTTAACGTTTTTATAAGGCTTAGGCTTATGAAAGCAAACTAGAGCTACCTCAAATCCTCGGCTTTATGAAAACAAAATAGAGCTACCTCAAATCCTCGTCCGGAAGGTACTTTTGATGACTAAAAGCTCTATGATGGCTTTAAAATCAATTTCTAATTACACCGACAATAAAATTTGAAACTAAAAAACAGTACAGATCCTGTGGATATGTGAACACTTGTCTTTTCAATAAACTAGAAAGTCTAGATAATTTGTTACAAGATATATTATTTTTAGAATTTGAAATCCATAATATTTAAGTTGACACGATTGATGTAAAGGTTTTTCATTGCTTGACTTACAATTTTCGATGAGTTATGGTGTGATGATTTACTTATTTTGATATGCTTGCAACCCTATCAAACTAATTTCTTAATAAAAATAGGGCCTGGACCACAAAATATCAGGGGTATATCTTGTAAACCATAACCTATGGGTCTTATCTGATTATTCCCTGTAATAAACAAGTGATTTTCTGCTTTTCCAAAAATGAAACCAATGATCATAACGTTCGGCAGGGGCCTTTAAGCAATGTTATAATAACACTTAAAACACCTTTTGAAATGAAGAGACTAGACTATATAAATGCAGAGAAGACGGTTCTACGAGCCGACCGGCCTATAGATCAGTATAGGTCAGAAGACCGATTGAAGGAGAGGAGACGAGATAGAATGGCAGACTCATTTTACCCCAGATTTTCTTGCATTTTTTTAAAAATTTGGGCCCCTAAATGAGACCTATATGTGTGCAAATTTTGGGGTCTTTTAGAGCCATGCTTCTTTCAAAATCCTAGCTTTATTAGATTAAAATCGGAGACTTTCGTCTATTTCTCTTTCAATCTTAGTGGTCCGGCTTATATTATACTATTAGCTAGTCGACCCGACCCAGACCCAATCTACCTAAAGTTCCACCGGCTATCCCCATCCAAATTCGGATCAAGCAAATAGGGACCCCTCTGCATATGGCTGTTAAGGTGGCCAGCAGCCATTTGGCTAAAGGGGTTAGCACGACCCTCACTTTTAGCAAGACATGTCAATACTTAAAGACACCTGGCTATATAAAAAATAATTAAAAATTATGGAGATGAGATATATTGCTATGTAAAAATAATTAAAAATTGTGAAGGAACTCATTGAAAGGCTTATAATTTTATATTTTTTAAATCCGAGCCAATCAATTAGACTGGTTGTCAAACCAATCTTAACTTTAACCAAACCTTTTACCAGTTCGGTAGCCGAAATCCAATCTTGACAACACTGCCTTTAATCCACCCGCCTTACCCAAGAAACAATACCCAACTAGAGGAAAGAGACGCTCCCAACATTAACTCCACTATACAATTAAGTCCTAATGATATGGGACTTTCCATAAAGAAATATATGTGTGATGTATCAGTCCAAGTAGGAAAAGCCTAAAACCACGTTCCTTTTGAACCCACTTTCATTATTCACACATGCATTGCAAGGTTAAAGTTCAAGAACCACCATGATGACCTCTCTAAATTACACTAGGGAGTGGCAACTTGAATATTTAAATTTATCAATCATTCAATATTTTACCTATTTTTAACTGTTTCAACTGTGTTTTGATTTGATGAGACGTCAAGACTCTTTTAATCAAATCAAAAGATGAGTAAGATGTTAAATAGTTCATTTCTTAGGTGTATTTTGATAGATTTTCTTTTCTTGTATGACTTTTATAGTGCTAAAAGACTATTTGTTTCTGCGGAAACATATCATATATTCATTCTCCACTGAACTGGTAAATTTTGGAGATGTAACCTCCTTCATCACGCCATCGACCTCATTTATTTCTGGTGAATCGGGGACCCCTACCCCTTTCATTATTTAGTTCAAAGCTACCGCAAAATATACATCAAAAGACCCTCAGAAAAGGAATATTGGCAACATAAGAACTCAAGAAATCCAGAAGACGAGAACGCCAAATTGTAGCCTCCGAGCATCTTCATACTTTACTAATGCATCAACAACATGTTGTGCTTCTTTAAAAACATGATTCATGGTCCAATGCACATCCCAAAAATGCCACAGACAGTTATGAACAAGTGTGAAAAATGCCAAAGGGAACACTTAGTACCAGACAAGGCCATAGGGAATTTAAGCTCTTTAACTAGCTGAATACCACTTCTCAAAGCCATAAACTCCGTTACGTTATTCGAGTCCAAGCCAATTGGAACTGAAAAACCTGCCAGAAATCTACCACAATGATTACGAATAACTGAATAACTGCCCCGCTTCTTCATCTACTTTGATTCCCCAAAGAAGCCCCATCAATGTTTAGTTTGAAACCATCTAAAGATGGAAAACAACAAAAAACAATGAACCTTGTAGAGGCAGGTGCCTGCATCCATTTCAATTTAGGGTTGCAGATGATAGCTTTCTCACTTTAACTGAAAGGATCATGTCGTTACCTCTGCCGTCTCAACAATGTCATACATGGTTCTCTCCCTAGGGACCACTTTGCTCTCATGGATTCGATGATTTCTCTCCTGCCATATAAACCAAACGGTGACCGAGAAAAAGAATTATGAATATATGGCACTTTTTAGGCGCTCCAAAAAAGGGCAAGCTTTTTATGCTTCTCTTATAGCATAGAAGTTCTATCCTCCCCCCTTATTCGACCATCCATTCTGAATGGAGAGCTAAGATTGCTTCAATAACAATGTCACGTCTCTACACTATTTTATTTTTAAATTTTTTTCTATAAACTATTTTGACACCAAATTTTGGACGTTTATTCTCCTATTAAACTCACACGAGCGAAAAATATATATTTATATATATTTTTAATAAAATAAAATTACCAAAATACCCCTGAAAATTTCAAGGGGTATTTTGGTCATTATATTTTGTCAAAAAATTATTTTTAATATTTTTTATGGGTGCGCCCCAATGAGAAGATGGCATATACCAAATTTAATATTCATAAAACTTGTATAACAAAAAACTAAAAATAAAATCCTTTGAGACGTTGGAGCTAAGATCAAACAGTAAGTGGCTGTCTTAATCAAAATTGGACAGCTAGATGGTAGGGGGAGGATAGAACGTTTATGCTGTAGGGAAGTATAGAAACCTTTCCCCTCAAAAAAAAATCATAAAAGATAAAAGATTCAACAATCACGGTCTTATTTTTTGATGGTTAGATCTTACTGTTTCTATTCTAATTTTATTTTTTGAAAGTACTAAATGGATCCTGAAAATTCAAATTGAAAAATATCCACATATTGTCGTTTGCATGGGGGAGTAAGTGTATAAGTGCATAGTGTGCTCTTGTGAGAAGTATGTACATGTGCTCCATCTTAATTAAATCTCTTAAAGGCATTGATTATAAAGTTTATTAAAGAAGACGGTGTATTATGCTCCAGTAGGAGTACAATACATTTACTCTTTCGGTCAAAATACCTATGTGGGAGACTTTTTTTCAAATCTTAAATTTTGGAACCACCTAAGAATAACTAGATAATTATTCTCAAAAGAAAATTTTTTAAAATTTGAGTTTTCTAACACTTAGATCTCACTATCAAAAAATTGGACGGTTTCTATTCAATCTTGAGACATTATTTTTTCAAGTGCATAAAGAGTACAATTGGGGTTTTTTTTTTATTATTATTGATGTTAATATATAGGTTAAAGATGTTACATCCCCTAAATTTAGGGTTTTAAAATTAATCTTAGAGAGGGATTTACCCAAGGGAGTAAATAAACGGTATAATCCCGCGGGAGTATAATATCACTTGACATTTGTTTTTGTTTAGGTAGTTCAATAGAGATGGAGTCCCTGAAAATGAAACTCAAGAGATCATGCTATGGTGCCTTTGGATGCTGACCACTTAGCCTCAGCAAAATTTGGAGCCCAAAACCGCAAATAGAACAAAGAAAGTCTCAAAAGTAAAGTGATGAAACTGGATGTATATCTTTTTTTCAATGTTTTCTTTCTAGAAAAAGAGAAATATAAAATTTGTTATATATTGTTTTTCAAAAAAAATCATTAATTGTGTATTTAAGAAATCATGAATATCACAATCATTCCTACTAATTAGATTTCAAATTTAATGGTTTGGAATGAGTCACAAATTTAGAAAATTTTTATTAAATATATTATTAAATAAAAAATGGCACTACCATTAGGTCAATTATGAAGTTCTTCATTCATATTTAAGTACCGGGTAATAAAAAATTATTTTATTTTCTGAAAAATATAAATACTAATTTATTTTACAGTTTTAAGCCCCGATATACCAACCACTGATGTATTATATTGGTGCAAAACCCCAGTACTCCAAACTTCTAGATTGGGATTTTCACCTTTGGAACAAAAATAGAAGTGGGGGGAGAGACTAAACCTTTCTATTGGTATTTTCAACTTTGGAATTAAATTATAAGATATAGATAAATTGTTAAAGGAAAAATTGTTAAAGGAAAAAGTTTATATAAGGTTGCAACCTTCAAATGTAGAATTACAAATACATCTCAAAAATCCATTGAAAAAAGTTATTTTAATGTTGAAAATCTAATTGATCATCTCGATATCGAGATATATGAATTTGAAAAAAAAAAGAAAAGATTTCGTGTCTAAAAAATAGTGCATCTTGCAACACATTATCTAGACCGTCTATTTTCAAGATTTTAATATGTTTATAGATCTACTTGATTTTTACCATTTTTGGATTTTAAAGTTTTATAGTAAGATATGAAAATAGATTTTGAGATAATCATAATAATTTTGTACACCAAACTTATATGTTATGATAAAATTTGAAGGTGCGCCGTAATTTGATTGTTTAAGGTTGCAACCTTATAGAAACCACACCCATTGTTAAATAATTTATCTCTGAGGTACATTTTAATAAATTTCCCTATATTAAAAATACATTAGAATGATTACATATGGTACATATGTTAGATTATTAGGGAAGAGATGGAACTCTCTCCTAGGATTACTGACAGCATTGTGAGATTTGAGATCGCAGAGATCGGGTCTTTTTCCCAGAATAATTAGAACTCAAAATTGATTATATGGTCTTCCTCTCCATGACCATGAAACCTTTCTTAAAGAGGGACGGAAGGAGGCCGTTCTCCAACGTTTGATTGAGTTTCTGAAATCTTTGATAAACGTAGCCTTGTAATCTTGGGAGGTAGGTGGTTATTTTCTACCCATTATATAACAACACTTACTCTCTCTCTAAAAAGCCTTTCTATTTTAGTGATAAAGATTAAATTATAAAATAGAGAAAAATAACACGGTTAAAAACCCCATGGCTACACACATGTACCAACAATTGCACCATTATAGTTCCTAATAAAAGAAATCAAATGCTCTACTTGACTATAACATCAGCGCGGCATAGAGCTGATGCATCTATTACCTAGGTAGATTATAGGAAATTTATCAAACACACCTAACTTATCAACTATTTAACATTTTAGCTATATTTTTTAATTCAATTCAGAAAAGCCAAAAGATTTCCCACTCCGACATAAGTATACAATCTATTTACTTCTTCGGGCATATAACACATGCTATGAATACTTTTTAGATCTCAAAATTTGGGGATGTAATCACTACAACCCATAAACTAATCTCAGTAAAAAAAATCCAAAATAAACTCTATGTACTAGAAGCAAAAAAAAACACATCAAGGTGAATAAAGACTGGATGAAAAAAAAACACATCAAGGTGAATAAAGCCTGTCAAATTTCTGAAGGGCTAGATCTAAGTGTCACAAAACTCAATATTAAATTTTCTTTTTCTTTTGAAAATAAACATCTAATATTAAATTTTCTTTTTCTTTTGAAAATAAACATCTAATACGTATTTTGTGGTTCCCAAAATTTTAAATAATCTTCCTAAATAGGTGTTTTGCACAAGGAAGTAATTGCACAGTATGCTCCCACGAGAGCATAGTAGATGTACCCTTTAAAAAATCCACATGATTGAAGTATTTGAAAATAAGTAAGAAAAAAAAAAATCATCTAAAACTTCCCACGTGGTTTCCAAAATTTTAAATAATCTTCCTAAATAGGTGTTTTCCACATGGGAGTAGTTGCACAGTATGCTCCCGCAGGAGCATAGCAGATATGCACTTTAGATAATCCACATGATTGGAGTAGTTGAAAATAAGTAAAATGTTAAAGTTCAGAAAAAAGGAAAACACCCGTTCAAGTTTCAAGAGATAACCTGAGGGGGTATTTATGACTCAGTTATATACCAAATATTAAAACCAAGCAAGAACATTCCATAAACCAAGGGGCCAACGGCTACACACTCCAAAAACAAAAGATGGATCTTTTCGCTTGAAATTTTGCACGAAATCTATGATTCCAAAATAAACAATTTCAAGAAAAAAAAAAAAAAAAACTTTTAATGAGTTCTGGAAAGCACCAAATGGACGGCCCCTGTTTCACAAAAATGGCGGACTTCTTTCCCCATTTTTTTATGTTAATTCAATATTTTTTGGTAGCCTAATCGAGTGATACATGTGCGCAAAATTTAGGATCCAACAGACTCCTACTATTCGAATTGAATTACCCTTCATCCATGAAGCTCCCGTGAAAAAGTGAATGACAAGATCCAACAGTACATAGTTGATTTTGGAGGAACCATAAATATCCTCAAGAAA
The DNA here is from genome assembly GCF_000471905.2 of Amborella trichopoda. The sequence continues at coordinate 581,057 of NW_006500103.1, forward strand.
CATATATAAACATATATAAGAACTCATCTTGAAGCCAGTACAATTGAGCAAATCCACTTATTAAGATTGATATACATTAAAATTTGAGAGATACTAAAGAAAGACAAAAGAAATCAAGATGAAGGGGTATCTTGTATGGTAATGTTGGTGGTTAAATATCACAACTTTTGGATCCGAAACTGTGGTTATACACTAGAATACAGTATTCTAAAACACACCAGAAACCACCCTTAATGAAGACTGACGAGCCTCGTCTTTTGTATATATCTGATACTGTCTCACATGGACAGAGGTAAGAGCATTCTTCGCCTTCTCTTCCTCGCAAGCCGAATTCTGCTGACAACCTCAAGAAGGATAAGGAGAAGAACACCAACAAGTACAAGAACCAAGGCACCCCACAAGTGCCGGAAGTAGAGGGCGACAGATGATGATGTTATCAGTAAGAGAAAAAGTAAGGCCCAAAGAAGAGCTGTTACTAAATCACCCCTGCGCCATGAACAAGGGGATTAGTAACATTCAGCAATCCACACCATATAATAGGCCTCCTAACTAAATAACTTTAAATAATTAAGCTTCTTATGTCTAGAGATAAACTCAAAAGCAATTGGTAAACACATTAATAAACCAATAGCCAGGAAATCCAATCATTAAATAGAGTCATGGTTTAAGTCCTGAAAATTTTGATCAAATTCCACCCAAAAGCCTTGCCAGCAAGAACAGAATACGAAAAGGGGCCGAAAGTATGTGGGTCTAGGTCCCTGATTTTCAATAAAACTCCCCAAAGTTCAGAAAGTATGTTCATATTATTCATTTTTAGCTTTAATAGTCATGTCAATGGTGCTATGGTTATCCTCTCATTCTTCAATGGTATTTATATACAGGCAAGGGATATGCTTACTGACATATCTTCTCTCATGAGTTGGAATGAAAACTAACATTATTCTCCGGAATATTGATGGTGTTCTATGATATGGTGTCAGAACTTCGCTCCCAGGGACCTAGAGGTGAATTCTCTTGTACCCAACAACTTTAGTTTGTTTCAAAGCAGGCCAAAGGTGGTAAAAAATAAGCTTCAGCGTCTCCAAGAAAAGGCCACAAGTTTCTGAAATTCAGAAGATTCTACCATTTTCTTATCTTTGAATGATCAATACATGGATTTTATATTCCTGGTTTATTGCTCAGACCCCTTTCTTGGAGGAAGTTGTTGTGTAAGAGTTTGAGACATCCATCATCCATTGAGTTTGGAGTTGGACAGGTTGGATTACATGTAGATCACCAACACTCTTTGTTACAAGCTAGCCACCATGTTACCCGAACCGAATATGTATTCATGGATATACTGCAAATAAAAGATAGGGTACAAATGTCTATTCTTATGAATGGGGAAGATACTCTTTCCTTCACTGTGAGCTTCCTCGTGTGTATGTCATATTAAAGCTGCCATATGAGGACTCCCACTCACACTCTACACTCAATGTGGGTAAAGAAGCTGGGTCTTTCTCTCTTTCACCAATTCAACAACCAACTATAGTTCCAAGATCTCGTGACCCCCCCACTTCTACTTCCCCCAGCTGATTGAGGTTCATAGACCTTCTTGTACTAAAATAAACTACACTCAAATGTCTCTATTTCATCTGTTTGCTAGATTAATCTATGCGAGAGCATGTCCCCTTTAAAGCATTATCAAGGAGAACACATTATTTTGACAGCACTGCACTCAAGAAGCATTATGGTTAAGTATTATTGCACTCGAGACAAACACATTACTTTGAAAGCATCCTATGAGGGAGAACTGGAGAAAGCTAGATGCAAACTTGAGAGAAATTACACGGAAACTAGTTCCTCCGCCCAAGGATACAGAATCTACGGAGGCCTCAAGAAGGTGTATGAGGCAAAAATCGAGGCAGAAGGAGCAGTGAACATATATAAAACATGAATGGTTGTGATGTATGCAGTTAAATAAGGCATTGATTTGAACAGACACTTGCTCCTATGGTAAGAGAGAAATATAAGTATTCCTTATTAAGCTGCAATAAGTTGGGCTCCCTTTTTATTTGAATGTAAGTTATGTCATTTACATGGCAACCTTGCTTATATTACAGTTCCTCCTATGCTGCAGGAACTTGAGATTAGTAATCTAGTTTTCCATGAGCAAGAATGTTCCTTTTGAAAATCCCTCCCTAACTTGGCAATGTTTCCCAAAAAATAAAGAATATATCCAAGAGATGTATTTACTTAAATAAAGTTAATTCTTCAAAATGATTGATGACTATGTAATTATTTTGTTCTGGTGGGCTTAGAAAACAAGGTAGGAAAATCAACATGCTCAAAAAGATTGAAATGACAACACAAGCCTAACAGGAAGCCAAGTGGATGCACAATGAGTAACATGTTATTAAGGTTTCAATATAATAGCTATGGTTGAGAGAGATGGCACATAATGACCAAGAGCATGTTGGACTTAAGGGGGCCAAACTATATCTGCAACTTTAGGGTAGGGCAAGCACAATGACCAAAAGCCATAGTGGACAGTAGTCCAAATGGTTTGTATTGACTCCAGTGTAGGTGGAACTGTAGGTGATAATTTGCATGTGACTTTATGCCTTCCAAGTCCATCACAGAAATGTGTAGCATCAAAAGATCACCACTCCAAAATAGATTCTTAATAGATTCTTAGTGTTGATATAAATAAAAATCGATGTTTACAATTTAAAACTCAGGTATAGGAGTAGAGAGTACGGTTTTTTGCTGGGATATTTCTCGAGTCCTAAAATACATGAACTCACCAAGAGTTGAAAGTTGAAACAAGTGGAAATTGTAAAGACTCAACAAGTTTTTCATATGACGTAGACCAGTAAGAAATCTATTTATTTTTTCTTCTTCTTCTTCTGGTCTCAGTCGACTCTCGAGATTCAGCTTAGAACCAGGTCAAACCCGAGCTAGGTCACACCTTAATGAATGTCTATGGACAAAGTGTTATCCTCCCCATCTAAAATTATTTCAAAGGATTAATTTATCAAATATGCAATTTTTAATAACGTATGTTGTAAGCACTAATTTGTCATTTTGTTACCTGTTAAGACTTTGAATGAGTCACTTGCAATTTACAATATAAAAATAACTAAAGCTAAGGGCGTCTAAAGTCCTTTCATATAATCATATGGGCAATCTATGCAACTCCAGAGGAAAACAATTTGTACAAGATGGCCCTTGAAGATGAACTAGAGTGCGCCATTTCCTACACACCTAAAAATGAAAAAAAAAGAAAAAAAAAGAAGGGAAAAACAAAAAGATGACCTAGAGCGTACCAAGGTGAATGACAGTATAAAGCAACTAAGCGAAACATCCGGCATCAGAGGATGGCACACTCGAGGACTAATCCAATCTTGGTATACATGAAAGTAAGTTAGCTGCTTCTTGATCAGTGGATGGACAAAGTGGCAATTTTCTCTCCCATTTTCACAAACTCAAAGCTATATAGCTTTGTCAAATGTGCAGTATCTTAATTGTATGCAGCATAATGATAAGCTTTCCACACTATCTACTGTATTTGCCAAGACTAACCTGTCATTTATAATTGAGAGGATTATGCTTTGATTTTGTATTTATTGAAGGGACTCTGTTCTATTGCCTTCTGTACAATTGCTTATTTACCAATTTTATCATTAAGGGCGTAGGAAACATTGCAATTGAAGGGTGAAATGGCCACCTGTGTGCATCCCTTCAACCCAGCACATTATTATATGCATTATATATTTTTTTATAATTCACTTACATTAATTAGAAATATAAATAGATCAAGTCATACATGATCTGAGACATATACCATGAATTGAGGAGGAAAAAAGGAGAAGTAAAAGTATGAGAAAGGCAGACAAAGTGACAGAAAAGGATAACACGAGGAACTTAGAGAGCCTAAAACCTTGGATCTGTAAAGACTTCGAGGCCCTTCAATAATTAATTTAACTTTATGAATGCCTTCTATTAAATGGAATGAACTCGTTAAAGGTGGGATTGATTCCAGACAATCTGCCTCATAATGAGTACATGGAAGTCCATGTTAGAGGTGAATCCTTCAATTCGTTGATTTTATTCTTAGAGAAAAGCATCGATAATAAAAGAAGATTTGCGTTAGTAGGGAATAGCCAACTTATTGACAATAAAGCACTTCAAACGTAAAATTTGACAATCTGTGAGCTATAAATTTGGGCAGTGCTATATTTTAATTTATTTCATGCTGAATATCTTAATTTTATTGTTCAAGTTATATTTAAGTAAAATAATAGTTTATGTAGAAACTCTTCAGATCATTTTGTTGTTTTGAAATCGTTCATATCAATGAATTTTATTTATGTTGAACGGTTGAAATCCATTATATAATTTTTTAAAACTATGAAGATTTCCTTCATTTATTCATTTTATTTTTATACCCCCTCCCAACCAAATAAGAAAAAATACATTTTTCACATTTAGTGGGAAAATCTTATTCAGGTTCCTCTCTATTTTGATCTTTACAAGCTTACTTCCCATTCTTTTAACGAAAACCTTCCTCTAAAAGATCTTACCAACGAACTTCAAGAAACTAACAGTAATTAGAACTCTAACAAAATAAACTCAATGGATGCAATCATCAGGAAAACAAATATTCAATAAGACCAATAAATATAGAAAAATAAAACATAACAACGCCATGTTGATTTTCTTTTACTACATTGATAGCTCTCACCATGAAGATGGAATAAATTCCTTTTTTCTTTTAACTCAAAAATGGAATAGATTCATCTAAAATATCTAAAACCATTCCATTTTGAAAATGAAAATGGTATGAATTCATCTAAAATTAAGTGAAAAAATAATAATTACCTGGTGGAGATATGGGTCTTGGGTGAAAATAGAGAAAGAGTAGCCCACTTGTGTTGGGATCGAATCTGGTATTCTCTTAACTGCTCAACAAGTTTTGAGCGAGTAATCATATTTTTTGTTCAAATGAATCACCAAGCTCGTCCCTCCTGAATTTATCAGTATTTCAGTGACCAACATATAAAATTAGGTCTTTTTGTATTCGATAAAGGGTAATTACTGCTCATGATGAACAGTTTCCAAGTCGAAATAGTGCTAGGAGGTGGATCGAGTGCATGAAACTTGAGAGAGAAAAATCAGTGAACCGAATCGAGAGAGATAGAGAGATTAGGGTTTTTGAGAGACCAATTTCACTATGAAAATTGAGAAATAGGGGTTAATATAATGTCAGAGATACAGAGAGAGGGAGAGAGAGTAACATTAGAATTTCCAAATCAAACAAGTTATCACCAAGAGTGAGTGTGTGGGAGTAAAAGGGGAACGATTTCATGCAAAGGTTGTACAGTATATATATTAATATAATGCAACCCTCTTTTAAAAAAAAAAAAACATTCTAAAAGACATTTGTTTGGCACGGATTTTAAAGAAAAAATATCTTATTCTTATCTATTTTGAATTTTTTTAAAAAAATATCTTATTATTTTTTGTTTTTAACTTATATATCTTATCAGATCTAAGAAGTTAAAATATTACTTGTAAGCATGACTTCATCTTTTTTATCTTTCAACCCCCTAAAGTCTTTTAACTATGTATTATTGACCTCAACAACTTATAAAATGACTCTATATATCCATCTCTCTATCTTAAATTTTTTTCTCTCTAAAACCCAAATTTCATCATTCTTTCACATCATCATCTTTCTCTCTCAAAACTTCATCTCTTTTCTTAAAACTTAAACTCCATATCTCTCTCTCTAAAATTTTATCTCTCTCTAAAACCCAAACTCTATCTCTCTCTCTCTAAAACTCTATCTCTCTCTCTCTAAAACTCTATCTCTCTCTCACACATAAGGTGTGCTCGTGTTCGAGCTCAAGCTAAACCCCTTGGCTAATAAACTCATCGAGAGGCGAAGAGAGAGAGAGATATATAGTTTGAATAAGATGTCATTTTAGTATTTGTTTGGGTCAAAAATTTATGGTCAAAGGGGTTCAGGGGGTTATAAGTTAAAAAAAATAGAGACTTTTTGCTTACAAGGAATATTTTTAATTATTGGGTCTCGTGAGATATGGAAGTTAAAAATAAAGGATAAAGAGATATTTTCCCAATTTTTTTAAATGTACACTCTTTTCAAAAGGACAATAACAACAAAGAAATTTTTGAAAAAATGCTCTAGAAAGTTTTCATTCTAGCCCAATTAATATAAGCCGTCCATTTTATTGAGATGGTTAGATATAGGCTTCAAAAGGATTTTTTATTCTCAAAATTTTTATTATCATCATTAGATTAATAATGCTAAAAAATAAAAAAGTGATTTTGAATTTGTTAAAGCTTAGATCTTGAAATTCACCAAATGGATAGTCAAGATTCATTGTTGGATGGTACTAATTTTGACTATACCTAGGATGCAAATTGAATTTCTTTTTAGTAGGAATGATTGTGAGGATGAATAGAATGTGTGTGCAAAATTTGGGGTCATACAAATGCCAAAAATGTTGTTTTTTAGAGGTGTGGTTGCATTATACTACTATACAACCGTTGCATTAAATCATTTCCCCAAATTACAACATATCTTAAAAATTTCACTAGAAGTCCTCCAATTGATCATCTCACATCAAGATGCATGGACGTAAGAAAAAAAGGATTTCAATTTTAGAAAATAGTGTACTTTATAACTCATTTTTTTATCCGTCAATTTTCAAGTTTCGATAGATTTGTCCATTTACACTATTTTTTAGGCTTTAAACTTATAAATAAAGATAAAAATATAATTTTAAAATATCACAATAGTTTTCAGTATTGAAATCACATTTTCTCAACACTACTTAAAGTTAGGCTCTAATTTGATTGTTTAGAGCCTAGGCTCTATACAAACCGCACCCTATAGTAAATGGTGATTTAGGTGATATAGGTGATTTAGCAAGAACTCCACTATCCTCTCACATCCAATCTCACAAAGAAGAAAGCTAAGCAAATCACCTAAACTACTCTCCAATCTCCAAGAGCTAAGGAGAGTGAGAGGATGGTGGAGTTCTTGTGTGGTTGGAGCGAAGATGGAGTTCTTGTTGTCTATGGTTTTTGTTAAGTTTAGTGGTTCAGTGGTGGTATGGACTGGAGAAAGGCGGTGGACTGCGGTGTGCCTAACTCTTTTTTTAGTATGGCATTTGGCTTCTTCACCTTTGTTGGTTATTGATCATGATACTTAGCGTCAGCTCAATATCAATACGAGGTTCATGGTACTGGGTCTTTTTCACCACCGGTCTCTGACTTTTTTGGGCAATCTGATTGGGCTCAGAGAGGGTGGAGTTTGTCATACGCACCGGATGTGAGGATGATTGGGCCAAATAAGGTTGTTTTTAAATTACGTTCTGCTGAAGAGGTTTCTTGGCCTTTGAAAAACAAATTTTGTAGGGTGGGAGGGAGCTTATTGTCATAAGATTATTGGAAAGCTTCGGATCACTCTTCCTATGTTCCTATGGCGAAGGTATAGCTGAAGTTGGTGGGCCTACCCCTATTGTGTTGGAACTTATCTGTCATCAAAAGGGTGGTGGGGCTATTTAGTGTTTTCCTTGACTTGGATTGGGACTCCTTTCTGAGCCTGATCTGTAAGTTTGTGCGAGTTAAGGATGGTAAATGCCTTGGTTTGTTGCTCTCAAGGACAATCTCTGTTTATCTCGACTCGAGTTTTTTCATTATTTCCATTACTGATGACGAAGGAAATACACCAGAGCAATGATTTGTGAGTAATCTATCACCGCCGAAATCCATAACGGGAAATATTGAGTTTTCGCTGGATTGTCGTCCATGCATTAACGGAATTAAGAGTATTTCGAGGCGTAAAAATAGGAATTTCAAAAAGCAGGTGAAACCGAAGATCATGAAACGTTGGGTTGAGGTGGGGCGTTCCCCGGCTTGGACGGAAGGTTTTTCAAGTAGTGCATTACTCCAGGGTCGGCCGTCTTCTACTTGATTTTCCAAGTCTGAAATTCCAAATGGTTGTGTCGAGGATGTGCGGCTTAATGGCGGTTGTTGTGATCCTACAGGTGCATCTTTGTTGAAGGCTTCAAAATTTGCTCAAGACGTTTCATTGGCGGTTTTGGCTTGTCCCAAGGTAGATCATCCCGAAATCTCGAGGACAGCTGGGATATCGGGATTAAAGGTTTTTTCGGCTATGGCATGTGCAAAAAGCAACTTGCCTTTTCTTACTGCTTTGCCTTATGAGAAAATCCTACCTAAGGTCTCTGCGAGGGTGGCATTCCTTCTCTTGTTTCTTTACAATGCCTAGCAATGAGGTGGGGGTGGTTTTTTGGTCCATAAATTCCTTGTAGTGGTGGTGGCAGTGGTTCTTCAATCCAAGATGTATCCCCTTCCTACTCGTGCTACGGCACCGGATCAAGTGGCTCGAGAACGAGGTTTGACCTGTTACTCATTGATCCGACGGCTATCGTGGTGATTGAAGATGATGAAGTAGTGGGAGAGGTGGCGACCCTGCCTATCTCCTCTGCTATCGATGATACGATTGTAGGAGTCATGGTTACCTGCTAGGAGTTCGTTGTAGACGTGGAGGTCTTGGAGCCACAGCCACTGTTGATGGTAATCCCGACTACACCACGGTTGTTGGACGCTACGGACTCGAAGAAGGCGGATGGTGGTATTCTGAAGGACAGAGAATCATTGAAATTTACGCTGTCGAAGTCGGCTTGAGCACTATGAAGGTGGAAGTTCCTATGATTGCAAAATTGGTGGAAGACATGGGGATGGAAGAGGTTCCATTATCAGTGGTTATGGAGAAGGTTAAGGCTCACATGAGATCACATCTAGCGGTTCAAAGAGACATGATCAGTGGGAAGCTGTCAGATGACTCTTGGGTGGTTTCAATTGTGTTTGATATACCGGTGAAAGGGAATATTGTTTCCTCAGGGTCCTTGAAAGCTAAGGAAGCTGTTGTTGGGAAGAAGGTGAAGGAACCGAGGACAGGAACACGATTTTTGGTGAGAATTAGAGCCCATGATTAGGCGCGGGATCCCAGTTCCAAGCCGCTGGTGTTTCGTGACCCACAAAAACCCTCGGAGGATTCCTCTTCCTCTAGCTCGTCTGACGATGACTCAGGTGTGGCGCATTCCAACGAGGCTAGTGCTTAGGGAGGTCCTCGCGGACTAGGTTCCTCCTCCTCTTCTTTTAACCCCTATTTTTAATAAATTTTATGTCTTGGAATGTTAGAGGTTTAGGATATCCTAATAGGAAGAGGGATGTCAAATTTTTTGTCTCCAAATATAATCATGTGGTTCTAATTTTGCAAGAGACAAAGCTCCTTAGTCCCAGTGTTTCTGGGGCCAAGGAAGTTTGGAGTAATTCTGCTGTGGGTTTTTGTGGTATCGATGTTGTGGAAGCATATGGCGGGTTGTGGGTTTTGTGGGACCGTCTTGTTTTGTTTAATTTTGATATCATTGTAAGGGATCACTTTATCGTATTAGGTTTTAAGGGACCAATAGTGGGGTTTTCTTGGGGGTTGTTGAATGTCTATGGTCCTTATTTAGCTGTTTTGAAAGAGCCTTTTTATTAACGACTTGCACACTTTAATTTGTTCTTTTTCTTTTCTTGTGGTAATTGGAGGAGGTTTTAACCTTATTCGTAGGCCCGATGAAAGTTTATCAGCCCCTCCTATCAATTTTACCATGAGATTGTTTAATGGTTTCATTGTAGATAACTGTTTGGTGGACCTTCCTGTTTTAGATGCCAAGTTCACTTGGTCGAACAATAGTCTCTCTAATTTGGCTATGTCCAAACTAGATAAGTTTTTTGTTTCACCTGAGTGGTTGGAAGTCTACCCTTTGGCCTCTATCAAAGCTCTGCATAAGGTATCTTCAGACCATTGCCCAATTTTGTTGACCTCAGGACGTTTAGAGAGTGGTCCGAGGCCTTTTCAGGTAGAGGCTGGTTGGTTGCTTGAAAAAGAGGTTGTGGAGTTGATAAAGAGTACATGTGTAAATACTATTGATGAAAGGTACTGTTGATTATCAACTTCACAAAAAACTCTTAAATGTCAAACATAAATTGCTGGTCTGGAAGAAGGAAAATATGTTTGACATTAAGAGGAAGATTGACATTACTCGCTGATTTAGAGATGTTTGATCTTAATGTTCAAGACAATAGGGTGTTGTTGGAGCAGAGTGTGATTCTAAGGTGTCAAAAGGTGAAAGAATTGGAGGAACTTTGAAGGACATAGGAGGTTTATTAGCATCAAATGTCACATTCGAAGTGGCTGAAAGAAAGAGACCTCAACACGATGTACTTCTATGCAATTGCCAGTGCCAGGAGGAGGCAAAATGATATCTCAGGATTATCTATCCTTGGGATAGATGTCGATGATGATAATGCAATGAAATGAGCAGTCATCAACCATTTCAAAGCGGGCTTTTTCCAATGAAGTTAATTTCATCCATTTCTTTAATAGAGTGCCTTTTAAAACTCTTCCAAGCGATTTAAGAATTTCTTTGGAACGAGACATTTCGTTGGAGGAGTTAAAAAAGGCTGTTTTTTCTATGTCGAGAGATAAAGCCTTAGGTTCAGATGGCTTCCCTCTCACGTTTTTTCATAAATTTTGGGATTTGGTAAAGATGGAGCTTCTTGAGTTTGTCCGGGAGTTTATGATTAGGGGTGATATATTCAAAGGGGTGAACTCCACTTTTCTAGCGCTAATCCCAAAGAAGGCTGTGATTTCGTGTCTTTATGATATTCACCCTATTAGTCTTCTTACCAGCCTCTATAAGATTTTGGCGAAAGTGTTAGCTTAGCGACTTAAAACTATCTCATCTTCGGTGATATCGGCAAACTAATCGGCTTTTATCAAGGATAGACATATTACAAATAGTGTTCTTATTGCTCAAGAATTCATCCATTTCTGAGTGCTCAGTATGAAGCCTGGTATTTTATTGATGTTGGATATGGAAAAGGCCTACGATCGTGTGGAATGGTAGATTTTGTTGGATATTTTGAATTGCATGGGGTTTGGAGAGAGGTGACGTAGGTGGATTTTTTGATGCATGTCCTCTGCACATTTTTTCGTACTGTTTAAGGGTAGTCTTATCGATTTCTTCCAGGCATCTAGAGGTATTCGTCAAGGGGACCCTCTATCCCCTTTCCTTTTTTCTATTTGCGCCGAGTGCTTCAGCTTAATGTTAAATAACGTAGAAAGGGCTGGCCATTTTTCTGAGTTCGTTGTGGCTAATTCTGATCTCATTATTTCTCATCTTCAATATGCAGATGATACCCTTATTTTCTACGATGCAGATCCTTTACAGGTGGAGAAGATGATACCCTTATGGTCAAGCTGAGTTGGATTTATGGAAACCAAAGTATCTCTCATTGGGGGGTAGGGTGACTCTTTTAAAAGCTTGTCTTGCCAACCTCCATGTTTATTAGATGTCTCTAATCCAAATGCCGATATTAATAGTACGAAAGATTGAGAAGATGATGAGAGACTTTTGGTGGGGATCTAGCAATGAGCAGCGTAACTTTTATTTGTTAAGGTGGGATAGGGTTTGCACACCAAAAAATTATGGAGGTTTAGGTATTAGGAAAATCAAACTGGTAAATCAAGCACTTTTGTGCAAATGGTGGTGGCATAGTCTTCATTTTAGAGATCAACTCTGGTATCAGGTCCTCGTAGCGAAATACAATATTGATCGGATTGGACTATGGCTTGGGAAAGGGGAACGTGGTAAAACTTTGGATCTATGGAGGAACATTGCCAATTGTAGACCAATTATTGCTGGTTCCTGTCGATGGTCTATAGGAAGTGGGGTCTCAATTTATTTTTGGCATCATATTTGGGCTGTGGAATATCCTCTTAAATCTATCTTTCCGGAGTTATTTGACGTGGTTATGATGCAAGACGTTAAGGTCTGTGACATGATTGAGAGAAGAGGAGTTGCATGGTCCTGGAATATTCTTTTGATTTACAACAGGATTAATGATACTCGGTTTGAGCAGTGGTGAACTTTGATGAAATTGCTCGATGAGGTGTATGTCTCTCCAGAGGCTATAGATGAAATGGTTTGGGCGCTGAAAAGTGATGGCCTCTTCACCGTAAGGTCGTGCTACAATATTCTTTTCAATAATCGGTGGCGGTGGTCGTTTCCCCATGTAGCCAAAGTATGGAAGTGGCCCATACCTCATAAGGTTTAGGTTTTTGTTTGGCTGGCTTCAATGAACAAAATCTTTACAACCGATAATTTAATCAACAGAGGTATGCTTCTCCCCAATGTCTGCCTGCTTTGTAAAGCTGATGGTGAGTCTGTTGCTCATTTGTTGCTTTATTGTCCATTTATTAGCGAAATTTGGTATTGGCTATTTGGTCTGGTAAACATTAGTTTGACTCTTCCATGGGAGGTGGACGTTTGACTCTTCCATCGGGGGTGGACGAGATCGTATCTCAACTGTCGGTACTTCATTTGCGTAAAGGTGTTAGAACTTTGTGGAATGTAGCCAAATGAGTTATTCTATGGGAAGTTTGGAGGGAATGAAATAGAAGAACTTTTGAGGGTGTCTCCCTTTCTTTGGACTGCTTGATTTATGCAATTAAATCGACAATTTGGTCATGGTTTTCAGTCACTAGGGAAAAAGGGGGGGGGGGGGAGTGACTAAGATCGATGTTTATTCAAACCTCATTAATCTTTTTCTGCTTGGAGGAAGGAGTTGTCGTCCCAAATCTTTCTGGACACCACCGTTGGCCGGTTCTTTGAAGCTTAATTTTGATGGTAGTTCCCAAGATAATCTACGTATTGCGGGTGTAGGTGGTGTGCTTAGAGATGAAGGAGGTAATGTCATATTCTCCTTTGCTGGTCCCATTGGTTGTGTCATTGCTAATAGGGCTAAACTACCATGGGTTAAAGATTTTCAAGGAGATGAATTGTGGGGATATTGTTTGGATTGAAGGTGACTCTTTGAATGTAGTCAAGTGGTGCAATAGGGAGCAGCGGGTGCCTTGGGAGCTTCGTTCACTTTGGCTAAGGGTCATGGACTTCTCTATCTCACACACACAATGTCTCTTTCTTATGTTTATTGTGAAGCTAATTCATTAGCTGATATATTGGCAAAAGGAGGGGAGGGGGGGGGGGGGGGGGGGGGGAGCTCTCTCACACATACAATGTCTCTTTCTCATGTTTATCGTGAAGCTAATTCATTAGCTGATATATTGGCAAAAGGAGGGAGGGGGGTTCCCTCTTTGGTTATATCTAATTCTGTAATTGTTTTTTAGAACTTAATAAAAGTATGAACATTTGTCTAAAAAAAAAAAATGAGAGAGAGAAACCACTTCCAATTTGTAACAAGAGAAAAAAAATTATCAAAAGGGAAAAATTTATATAGAGCTTAGGCTCTAAACAATCAAATTAGAGTCTACCTCAAAATTTTAACTAGAAGATGTTATTTTGATGCCTAAATATTATCAAATTGATCATCTCAATGTCAAGATGTAAGGACATAAGAAGAAAAAATAGAAAGTTTTAGAAATAGTACATCTTGTAATGCATTTTTAGACTATCAGTTTTCAAGATTTTCAAGTTTTCATAGATCTGCTCGATCTACACTATTTTTGAATCTTTAAATTTTATAACTAAAGATGAAAATATAATTTAAGGTTATCGCAAAACTTTCTAATATTGAAATTATATTTCTCGACAATATTTGAAGATGGGCTCTAATTTGATTGTTTAGAGCCTCGGCTTTATACAAACAAAACCCTTATCAAAACTATACTTTTTTTTTAGATTATTAAAAATAAACCCCAAATTTTTAAGCCTTCATTCATAGCTTGTTTCTCTACTCATTTCATTTTTATTTTTTTTAAATACTCTTCACGGAAGCCTTAGATCCATGAAGGCATCACCATCGACCCATAATTGTGATGGTCATGGCAAAAAAACCATGATGCTTTTAAAGTTTCAATATCCAAACAACCATCACAACGTTTAAAACGTCGTGATGGTCAAGGGAGGCATCACAATATTTTAAAAGTCGTGAGGTACAAAAAAAGCATAATGACACTCTATAAACCATGATGATTTTAAAGTTATAGTACGCTTATAGCCATCGCGGTATTTAAAATATCGTGATGGTCAAGGGAAGCATCACGATGTTTAAAAAGTTGGATTCTCTATAATCTCCAGTAACCCAACAACAATCATGGTGTTTGAAATTCCATTATGGTTCTAGGTCGACCGTGATGGCTCAAAATACCTAAGACTAATGTGAAGGGTAATTTTGTCAAAAAAATACAAGCAAAGGAAAAAATGCGCATGGATGAGGTTTTGAAAATTTTGAGGTCTATTTCTAACAATTTTAAATATATATATATATATATATATATATATATATTATGATTTCCCAATAAAAAATGAAATCTATGTAAATATCTTCTATATTCTCGAAATTTCAAAATATGTTTCTATATATTACATATCGGAAAGGTTTATATAGAGCCTAGGCTCTAAACAATCAAATTAGAGCCTACCTCAAAAATTTCACTAAAAGAGGCTGTTTTGATGCTCAAATATCCTGAAATTTATCATCTCGACATCAAGATGCATGGACTTGAGAAATAAATGGATTTCAAGTTTTGGAAATAGTGCATCTTGTAACGCATGTTTGGACTGTCAATTTTTAAGTTATTTAAGTTTTCATATATTTGCTCGATCTACACTATTTCTAAAGCTTTAAATCTTATAATCAAAGATGAAAATATATTTTAGGGCAAGTCAAAGATTTTCAGTATTAAAACCACATTTCTCGATACTATTTGAAAGTGGGTTCTAATTTGATTGTTTAGAGCCTTGGCTTTGTACAAACCGCACCCATTACATATTATGTTTAAATACTGTTCTTACGAATCGTGGGACTCCAAACTAGTCTCCTCAAAAATTTATTTTTTAGATGGATTTTGGACCTAGTTTTTAAGAAATATACAATTTATAACATGGGGATTGTCAATTCGTTAAAAATAAGATAAAATTTTAAATTTGGACATGATAATTTGTTTCATGATTATATTTAAACCATCGGTTTTAACTTTTATTTGGAGGGGTCAACCATGTACATCCATCTTTAAGGTATATGTTTTATGCCTTGGGGGATGCAAATGTAGGAATGCATCCCCCCGATGTATACAACAATTTTCCTTTATGTTTATGTCTCATTTGGAGCTCGTTTTGTTTTTATGTTTTTATTATATATTGGATTGAGTCCAATTTTTATGTGTCCATATTCTCGCACAAGTAATAAATAATAATTAAATAAAAGTATAAATAGTGAGAAATATGTACACTAATAACTTAAGCTCATTATGTTGTATACCATAATATATATTCCAGATACTACGTTATCATCACTTTCAACATAATCTGACTCATTCTAACTATTTGGTATCGGTTACACAAATCATGTTTTTGTCATTTTACTTTATCAAGGGGCACACTCCCATTCAAGCTATAAGTCAGCATTATCATTACTTTTGTAATTGTCCTCTTGGTCTTTTCCTTGTCTTTCTAGAATATTCCACTTGAACTAAATCACCCCAATATTGTTCTAGGCGGAATTGCACATAGTCATACCACCTAGACCTACTTTCCCTCGTCTTATTATCTATTGGAGTTATTTTTAAGTTTTTTCAGATGTAATCATTACAAATTTTATCATTTATTGTCTTACCACTCATTCATCTTAACATCCTCATCTCGGCTGCACTCATTGGATGAATATATTATTTTCTGATTGCCCAATATTCTATTCCATAAAACACAATTGATCTTATATCTGTAATATAGAACTTTCCATTTAGTTTCATTAGAGACCCCTTAAATTAAAGGGACCATTTAAACATCGGTGGTTCAACAAATCACAAAAAAAAGAGGAAGGCCAATCCATTAAACTACCATGCAAGCTAGTTACCTGTGTTGTGATCTTCAAGGACCTAGGTCTATCAGGGCTTTATAGACCTATTAGGTCTGTGAAGGAGCATACAAAAATAGGAATTAGAGTAGATTTGAACAAAAAAATAAAAGTTAATTTTGAATCAGTGAAATTTTTAAAGAACTGTATACTGCTGGACCATTTATTTTTGGTATATAGAAGTCACAATCTTTTTTAATAATTACATGTGAAATCTAGTGGATGTCTTCAACCGCTCGATTTCAAATCTAATAGTTAGTAATAATTATAACTTCCTTGTATCATTGTATACATTTATAGATTTAAGATCTAATAGATATATTTTTTACTTTTATGTAAACATAAGATTTATATGTTAAATACCCAAGGAAAGAAAATCACAAACCCTATTATTTTTTTAAAAAGAAAAAGTTAGTATAAAGATGAGGCCCTAAACGAATCAAATTAAGATGCATTTAAAAATTTTATTAGAAAATATTGTTTCGATGTCAAATTTTTTTCAAATCGATAATCTCGACTTTAAAATGTATGATATGAGAACAAACAGATTTTAGTTATTCGGAATAGTGCATTATGGAATATAATATATGGATCGTCAATTTTCAAGATTTTGAAGTGTTCATAGATATATGCTCGAATTATTTTTAAAGCTTTAAATTTTGTACTTAAATATAAAAATAATTTTTCGAACCATTACAATGATTTTTAATACTGAAACAATGTCTTCCGGAGCGCATTATTTTGATTATTTTGGGCGTGAGCCTCGTCCGTAAGAAACATAGACATCATAAAAAACGGAAATCCCGTTCATCGCGGGGCTTTTTGTGGTTGCGGCAAAAAGTAAGAAAAAAAAAAAAAAAGGCGCAAAAGGAATTATCATTCTTATATTCTCTCTCTAAATTATTATTTGTAAAATGGGAGCATTATTTTTATATTCTCTTTCTCTCTCTAAACTCTTATATGCAAAAATAAGAGCCCCCAACTCCCATTTTTATATTATGTTTCTCTCTCTAAAGCTTATTCTTAAATTGTATCCTGATTTTTTTTACAGGGTGCGGTTTGTATAGAGCCGAGGCTCTATACAATCGAAGTAAAGTGCAATTCAAATAGAGTTCAGAAATATAGTTTCAATACAAGAAATATTTGTGATAGCCTTAAAATATATTTTCATACTTAGTTATAAAATTTAAATTTTAAAAAATAGTGTAGATCAAGCAAATATATGAAAACTTAAAAATCTTGAAAATTGATGGTAAAAAAATACGTTAAAAAATACACTATTTTCAAATCTTGAAATCCATTTTTTTTCATGTCCATGCATCTTGATGTCAAGATGATCAATTTGAGGATATTTGGGCATCAAAACAACATTTTTAATGAAATGTTTGAGATAGGTTCTAATTTGATTATTTAGAGTCTCGCCTCTATACAAACTTTATCATTTTTTATATCCCCTCTCCAAAAAAAATTTCTTATTCTTTATCTAAAAACATTTTCCATATAAGAACCATAAATCATCCATGTGCCGCGAAAACCTAAGACCGAAGTAACAAAGGAGCGCCAAATAAATCTTCATTTTTCATTCTCTCTCTCTCTAAAAACTTTAAGGCGCGGGCTTGCTTTTGCTTTTCGCCTGTAATCCAAAAGAGAGCAACCCTCTCTCTCAAGTGAGTATATATATGCCATGCCAGCTTCCATATGGTAGAGGAATTTCTTTTATCATTGAAAGCCACCTGTAGCAAAGGGAAGGAGCAATGGAAAGCTTGATTCAGAGGCTCGAGGCCGCTGTTTCTCGCCTTGAAGCCGTTAATGGCGGATTCAGGCCTGCCTCTTTGCCTGAAACTTCTTCGGATTCAAAGACAGATCAAGCCATTGATGCTTACTCCGAGTTGATGGAGAAATCTCTCTCCAGGGTTTTGGCGTCTGCTCAAAAGATCGGTGGCCAAGTTCTGGATGCCACGAAGGTCCTTGAAGAAGCTTTCTCAGTTCAGAGGGGCCTCCTTATTCGGATTAAGCAGACTCAGGTGAGTTCAGTTCTGTTATTTTTTGGGAAATTTATCTTTCATTTGCGCTGAATTTATATAAAATTCGTGGAGTTGATTGTATTTGTAGGAACTAAGTAGAAAACGAGAGATTTCTCCTGAATTCATTAAATTAGATAAATTGTTATTTAGATATCGTTTTAGATGAATTATTGGTGTTATCCTATTTTAGAAGAACCGTAAGGAAAACTGTTGATGTATATGTTTTCTAACGTTTTTTTTTTCCTCGTTATTTTTGGTTTCTAATGTTTGTTGTTTAATCTTCTGATTAGATTTTAATGTGTAAGTATCATGCAATTGTTCCATCACGTTCACTGATTTTTGAGAGTTGAGTACAAACATTAGATAATTATATATGAATTTTAATCGAATGCATTGAGAAGAAAGAACAGGCCCTTCCAGCTCTTAATTTCCTGCAAGATTTACTTATTTTATTGAATCGAGCTCCAAATGGTTAATCTTTGATTATTAGCATTGATAGATGCAGGTTATTTTGGGCAGAGAAAAGCTCAATATCTCACTTGTTTCCAGATCTTGAGTGCTTATGTGTATATCTAGATGTAGCACATTTGGGAGTTGCATTAATGTGTAGGGATATTTTTTTATGGATTTTACAGGAATGAAAGAGGAAAATGGTTAGGTTTTTCCTGATTTTTAATAATATTCAATGTCGATTAGAAGATTGAATCCTTTCATCAGGTTGTGTGAATTTCCTTCAAATTTTTTATGGCATTTAATTATTTATAGATATTAGAGAATTGAACAGAAACAATTGGTTTATATGAAATTTGGTTTATATGAAACCCAGTGAACAATAGGGTCCAGAGGATTGTGCATATTCTGTTGAATTGAGCAGAAAATAGTGCATGTCCCTTGAATTATAGTGCTTAGCATTGACAAAAGCAGGTAGATTCTGGAAAGACCAAACTTCAACCCTTCATTTGTTTTCCTGATCTTCAGTGATTATATGTGTTAACTAGACAGTTTATTTGGGAGGCGCATTAGATTGATGGATATTTTGACATGGGCCACATCTAAGCTTGTTGTTGAGCTCTCTTTCTCTTCTTTGTGTCCTCCTCTCTTTTTTCAATTAAGAAAGCAATAAAGGGTATTTAGATGTCCATGCTTGCATTGTAACTTTTTTTAGTTAACTAATAAGGTTGTAGAAATCATAGATGCTTTTGTAGGCTGTTTTTGATTTGATGACAACCTGCATTTCATTTCATTTATTCTTCTTTATGCCTGATGTATTGTTATCAATTTATTTAGTTCTGTATATCTATGGTTTCAGATTCTTTTTATTGCTTATTGTGTAGAAGCATTTGCTATCATACGAGGTAGGGAAATTGGTAAAAGAAGAAAGTGACTGTCAATTAGAATTTGCCCAAGTATGCTTATGTGGGTATGGGTATATATGTGCCTCTGTCCCAAGTATGCTTATGTGGGTATGGATATATATGTGCCTGTGTGTGTGTGTGCGTTGTTTATAACAGTGTGCTGAGACACGGCTAAGGCAACTCGGACTCGTCCGAGTACCTTTGTACAACTGCTCAACTTAATAAAATGGGGCTATTTGCCCAAGAAATTAATAGAAGGGGGTATGACACCCTTATTTTGTCTCTGTCTCTCTCTCACTCTACCAGGCAGTGGGTTTCACTCACTCTCTCTCTCCAACCAACCGGGCATGCACTGTATCTCTGTCTCTCACTCTATGTCCCTCCTATCCCTCTCTCCCGCACTCTCTCCCTCTTTCTGTCCGTCTCTCTCCTTCACTATCTCCAAAAGGGGTACAAAATCTCTGCCCCTTTGTCATGGAGAAATGGAAAGTTGGAAATATATATATGTATTTGATTGTCTACAAAAGAGACCATTTATCTTTTGTACATGGAGGTCACAATCATTCCCACTCATTAGATGTCAAATTCGATGGCTTGGGTGAGTCACGAAGTCTGAGATTTTTTTTTTTTGGATCTTCGTGTCTATTCAATGATTTTTTTTTTTTATTTGCTGGAACTTCGTGTCTATTCAATGACACTCTTACAACCACCATTTTGAAATTTAAGGGACAAGAATAATTGTGACCTCCATGTACAAAAGATAAATGGTATATATATATATATATATAAGAGAGAGAGCTGGGCTGGTATGATGTGGAGAGAGAGTGAGAGATGGTGATTGGGTGGACAGAGAGTGAAAGAGAGATGCACTGTCTTAGGCAACCGTCCTTAGTATTTCACGACGCGAACAAATGAATTCATACCTTACATTTTTATTACAGTTATTTTGGTTAGCAAAATTTGATGTGGTTTATGCTTGTTTTGCAGAAACCAGATGTTTCAGCCTTGTCTGAATTTCTTAAGCCGTTAAACGAGGTGGTCATGAAAGCAAATGCTCTAACAGAAGGAAGGCGATCTGATTTCTTCAACCACTTAAAGACCATTGCTGACAGTCTCACAGCTTTGGCCTGGATTGCTTACTTGGGCAAAGACTGCGGTTAGAACACTTTTTGTTGTTTGATTTTATCTTAAAATTCAACTCATGTGATATATATGTACACCCTAAAATCCTAGCTCAAAATCCCTGAGAGAATTGCATTTATTTCCTTTTTCTTTGAAGGTCCAAGCCTTCCAGCTGCTCATGTTGAAGAGAGTTGGCAAATGGCTGAGTTCTACAACAATAAGGTAGCTTTAAGTTGGTTCATCTATTTAGGTTGACAATACAGAACAGTTCTTGAGAGACTTTTAATGACTCACCTGGTGTATAGGTTCTTGTAGCGTATAGAAACAAAGATGCAGATCATGTAGAGTGGGCAAAAGCTTTGAAAGAACTTTATCTTCCTGGTTTGAGGGACTATGTAAAAAGTTTCTACCCTCAAGGTCCTGTATGGGGTGTTACTGGAAGTGGAGGTCCTTCAACGTCAACACTTGCTTCTTCAAAACCTGTTCCATCAAGTGCTCCTGCTCCCCCTCCTCCACCACCCGCTTCTCTTTTCAGTGCTGAGTCCGCTAAGCCACCCTCGAAGCAGGGGATGGCTGCTGTTTTTCAAGAGATCAGTTCATCTGAGTCTGTTACTTCAGGTAATGACACTATATGGATGTTAACTTGAGTAGTTTCATTTTGGTTCTTTTACAGTTTGCTTGAAGTGGAATGAACTCTGTATAACTAAGCTTTTGCAGGTCTGAGGAAGGTTACAGACAACATGAAATCTAAGAACCGTGCTGATAGAACTGGTATTGTTGGTGCGAGTGGAAAAGAAACTGGTCGTTCGGGGTCACCTTCGTTTTCTAAAGCTGGGCCTCCCAAATTGGAACTTCAAATGGGTCGAAAGTAAACCCCATGAATTTATGGAGCCCATAGTGTTCAAAATTAATTAACTTGAATTTTGCAGTTTTGATTTGGTCTTTATCCCCACAAAAGCTATTATTTATTCCACATTTACACTGAAACAACCAAAAGAGCAATAAGAGAGCTGATTCTTTGTGGATTTTCTTTTTCATCACATTCTTTTGTGTTGGCAGATGGGCTGTTGAGAATCAGATTGGCAAAAAGAACTTGGTTATTGATGACTGTGATTCAAAACAATCTGTATATGTATACGGTTGCAAAGATTCTGTTTTACAAGTTAAAGGTATCATTTGTTTTAAATTTTTCATAGTGACAACTTCATTTAAGATGGTTCTGTTTTCAGATTGATATGATGCAGTTCTGTTGTTGGGATCTGTTCTTCGACACATACTTATCCTGTGTGTTTTATACGCAGGCAAAGTCAACAATATAACAGTTGACAAATGTACCAAGATGGGAGTTGTATTCACGGTATGTAACAAAAATAAAGTTGTGTACGTGTCATCCCTGAGATTGATTGCAGTGCAGGCTTCATTTCCATTATTTTGGTTACTTTATGCAGGATGTAGTGGCAGCTTGTGAGATTGTAAACTGCAATGGCGTTGAGGTGCAGTGCCAGGTGTATTTTCTTAGCCGAGCCTGCTAGGAATCTTTAGCATTCTAGTAGGGTCTATTTTTTGAGTTGTGAAAAATGTCTAACCATGAAAATCTAAGTTAGAATCAATGCAGCATCATTCATGGATGAAGAAGTTTTTTTGCTTTGAAGATCTGAAGCTTCCTGACTGTTATAGCTTTTTTTTTTTCCTGACTTCAAAGGGTATGGCACCAACAATTTCTGTGGACAATACAGCAGGCTGCCAATTGTATCTTAGCAAAGATGCTTTGGGGACTTCCATAACAACTGCCAAATCTAGTGAGATTAATGTATTGACCCCTGGTGCCAGCAGTGATGAGGACTGGGTAATTATCTTTGTTTTTATTTGATCTTTTGATAAAAGGTTCCATGTTTATGGTTTTGTAAAAATTCACAAGAGGAAACTTATTGGTGCCTTCGTGTATTTTGTACCTTATATTCCTACATCAAGTTTTAGGACAAGTAATTTTGATTGATCATGCTTATTAATCTGATGATAAGAATAGTGACGCACCTTTAATTGGTCACTATGCATGTTTAAACCATGGAACCATGTTTATCTGAATGCTTGTAGATGAATGAATAAATTCTTTTTGAACTTGGAGAATAGCCAACCTGAAAATGACTGCCCTGGAATGACCCAACTCATAAGAATTATATGACATCTGAATGGTATGCTGTAAATTAGAAGATTACATAGTCTTGAAATTTTTTAAAGATTTTCTTTATAAAATAGTTCCTTCAGGAATTTTCTTATGAGCAAGGAAAATTAAAGGAAAATAATAATGTAATAAATCAATCAGCCATCTAAGTTGGCTTTACTACCAGTTGAGAATTTCTTTTCTACAAAGTTTTAATCAGCAACTCTTAATGGCGAAAAGGTACATGAATAGATTATCTAACGATGTCTATTACAAAAATATGATGTAGTTATTGTTTTAAGAGTGTTTTATAATTTTAAAGAGCAGCATACCCATTTCGTATAGGCATTCGTTTGCATCCTTTAATGACCAAAGTACTTCTAGGGCTCGATCTTGTTATAGCAAGCAAGTACTTTACACCAGAGTTATCAGATTACCTTTGCTTTTGCCTCTTTGACCGAAGTGTTTGGATTTTACATCTACAGCTAAGCTACGCAAATCACTCCTTATATATTTTAATAAATTGGTATTAATCTAAAAAATGCCATCAATAATTCAAAATTTAGGAAAAGTTACGTCTACAATAGTAGGAAATTTGTAGAGCTACCACCTTCATGAAAATCAGAATTTGGAAAACACACATTACGTATATCAATATTCTTAAATATCCCAGAAATACATACTTTTTTAATTTTTCATTCTTCATTTAAAAGAAAAATTCAATTGAACACTTCCCTTGAATTGGCCGAAAAGCTGAAGCACTTCCCATCATTGCCTGAAGTGGAAGGCCAACCAAATTGAATCTTATAGCATTGCTTTACACATTGACTGTATTAAATATTATTCATTTTCTTTTCGTTTTTACTAGATGTGAATTCATACTTTGTATTTATGTTTCAAGTTGTGATAGGTTTTGCATATGATATGTCTTAAGGTCAAACTTTATCTTCTTGTTGCTTTTGTGGACTAGGTAAGATAATTCATTGAGTGGCTGATGAATTATTGGATCGAATGTATTGAAATGCTAATGCATTATGTGGATGAATATATGTTTGAATGGCTGAACTTTCCTTAAAAAAATAGATACTTGAGTGGCCCATATATGTTCGCAAACATGCAATTTAGTCTTATATAGGTGCAATTCTTGGAGACCAGACAAGACCGCCAGTTCAATTGGTTTGACAATTGGCCTATTAGCAGCCAAAACAAGCCTTAAAAACAAGAAAAGTCTGAGAGCCAGGTTCAATTCAGTGTATTGATCCGGCTCAGCCTTTGTTCCCTGGACATGAACATGGGTGTTTGGATATGATGCATATCTAACTGTTAGATGTGATGACCCAAACTTGATATACTCTAACTGTCAGATGTGATGACCCAAAATTGATATACGAGAAGACACATTTGTATGATTATAAATTTATAATAAAATAATATATT
Organism: Amborella trichopoda; assembly: GCF_000471905.2. Next base: position 605,119 of record NW_006500103.1, read on the forward strand.
TTTAATGAATATATAATAGACAGGAATATATAATAAATAGTTCATACTTGTTTCACTTAGGCTTGGTTGATGCAGCTGTTGACCGTTTGAACTTTGCAGTTCGCACAAGACACCTTGGGTTCAAACGCCAACCTTGTGCTCCAAATACTATATAATTATCCCGTATCTGGAATTGTCAACACAAGATTCGGCCCCAAAAAACGGGGTTTGTGTGGTCTGTAGGGTTCATCTGTTGTTTTGTTTTCACCTTGAATTTTTTTTTTGACTTATCTGACCAGTGTTTGTACCAGTCTCAACTGAACCAGCCAACTATCTCTTTTGATAGCCACTGTGGTGTTTGTAACAATGTTTTAGTATTCCAATTCATTACATTCGAGCGTTTAAAGTCTTTCTCCATGTCCATCATGCTCGAGTTTAGGGAGCGTTGAAAGGCATTTGCGTTGAAGTGCATTTACATACATAATCACATAAAGTGTATCATGATCGTTGAACAATATTCACTTATTTTTCTTTATTTTTAATCTTAATTGAATTATTTGTATGCAAGTTGTTTTTCGTCCTTTGGTGCTCATGTGCTTCTCACATAGGGTTTTATTCTATTCATATCATAGTTGACTGTCTTCAATGATTTATCTAAATCTAGTTATATATCTTTTTGTGGACTTATCACTGGATACCATTTGCAACCCATTAGTATTAGGTCTATTCATATCATAATTGACTGTCTTCAATGATTTATCTAAATGTAGTTATCTATCTTTTTTTAATAGTCCCATATTGCCAGTTTAACTAAAGGGTGAGGTTTCTACAGCTTCCTATACAAATATAATTTGTGTTTGCGGACCAACAACCTTTTGATCTTACTTTTTATGAGCCAACAATAATGTCGTACATTAATTACAGTTTGAGAAAAAAATCTAGCGCTGTCGGTGACGTTATCAATTCATATGAGATGTTTGTTAGTCCATAAACAAATTATTATGTGTATGGGAATAGCAAGGTTTCCATTAGCTAAAAGGGCATCTATTTTCTATGTAACATTTTGAGTTAGCATCTAAAGTTAGATATGCATCTTTGTAGCAATAAGAAGAGGGTGTAACTGAGGTAATCCATCCCTTTTTTCTGGTATAGGTGGAGCATGCATTGCCGCAGCAATATATCCACACATTCAAGGATGGGCAATTCGTGACATCACCAGTTTCGCACTCTGGTGGTTAAGCTCTTGTGAGATGAGTACGCCTTTTCTACAGTTTCTCTCTCTACTGATTTGGTTTTGGCATGAAGAGTGAGAAACTCCGGTTTCCATTCCAAGCTTGCAATTTCATATCTATTATTGCATGCATCTGGGTTTGTTGCATTGCTTTCTCATGTTGTCTATGTTGGTTTTTGTGGTATTGTAATTCTTTTGGTAGACTAGTATTCAAAGTATTAGCTATCCGTAGGGCTTGTTTATTTGTTGAGTTTGTTCCTTCGGAGGAAATTGAAGTTTTGATTTGTTAGTAACTATGGGCATATATTTTATATTTGTTCCGAAACAATTGTTTGCTCTGTTTATTTAGCCAAAAACAAAAAGAAAATCACTTTGTATTTGGATTAATAAGCCATATACTTTTTAATAATCTGAGAATAAATGTTATTGTGTTGTATATTATGTTGCTCTTTCCTCAAGGAAGAAATAGGGCACCACTTGGACAGATTAATCTGGTTTATTTTATGGGATGCTAAATTTGATTTATTATGAAGTAATGTTTGGGTATGTCATAATTTTGATGTTTATCTAAAATTTGGTAGTTATTTGAGAGAGAGATTTCCAAGTTGTTTGAGAGAGCGAGAGAGAGATTTTGTATCATATGATCAATGAGGTCGTACTCGGTTGGTCCAAATCTCCACTGGAGACATTAGGGCCTAGAATTTACCCAATCTGGATCGAAACACGAATTTGGATCCTATTTGGATTTGGGTGTGGATCCAAAATTTATATCCAAATACTAATTTGGATCAGATCCAGGTATAGGTGGATCCGATGTGGATCCAACTTGATTTTTAAAATAATATATATTATTTTATAAAAATATATAATTATGTATTTATTAATTTATATATAATTATATATATAATTTTTTAAAATTTTAGAAGACCTAATCTGGATCTTATTTATATTTTTCCGGATGTTATTTATATTTTTGGATCCAGATTAGATTTGGATTCGGATCCAAACATTGGATTCGAATCTGGATCTCATGTATACTATTAGGATATGAATCCGGGTATCCGATAAATTTTCAGCTAGGGGACATGCTATAACATGTTTCCTAGTGGTGTGGTTTCTCTATCTTTGGAATCCGAAGCGTATCATACACTTAACTTTGGTTTGTACATGTTGCACTATCGGCCCTATGCCTCTTTTTTTTTTTTGATATATTAATGGTGGAACTGGACTATTCTTTTCCCCACTGTACTGGTGGTGTGCTTTACGTTCCACGCACTTGTGTATGGTGCACTTTTCCAATATGAAATGTGAAGGCAAGGTAGAGCGGACTTTTCCAATTTGAAATGTGTAGGCAAGGTAGAGCGGGGATGACAGCTTGTCACCTGCAAATCGACAAATATAATTTATATGTTTTTGGACCTACGGCAGTTTGATTACGAGTGATAAATTTGTGACATTATTATTGGTTTACTTTTAACGGTCTGATCAATAATAAAAAGCGGTGCCCAAAAAAAAATAGAGAAATTAGGTAAGACATAAAAATAGCTTGCCCATTATCACATCATCATAAAAAAAGGTGCACTATTTAAAATTTAACTTCTTGTTTTGTCCAAATTGTAAAAGTTTACGATGTCACAATGGGTTGCAAATTGTTTAAGGGGTAATTTTCAATTTTGCTCCTCCAGTAGAAGGAAAATAGTTTTTGGGGACGTGAGATATTGGTCTATTGAAGTACCAGTATTTCACTTTAAACATCTCATAAGACACTGGCATTTTAAAGCAATTGAATATTACCGAAAATATTATTTGAGATACCAAATCTCACTTTAAATACCCTTTTGAGTTATTAGGATTTTTGAATACTAATTTCTAACCATAAAAGTTATCCTTAGATATTGGTGTTTTCGAATATCATTTTCTTACTCACTCATGGATATAGGCAATTTCGAAAATCAATACGTGAGATATTGGTACTTGCGTTCTTTAATATTGGTATGTTTGAAAAGGAAAAAGTTTATATAAGAGCGAGGCTCTAAACAATCAATTTGGGCGCACCTCAAAAATCCACTAAAAGAGTTATTGAAGCCTAAAAATCTTCAAATTGTTCATATTGATCTCAAGATGTATGGACATGAGAAAAAAAATGGATTTCAAGTATTAGAAATAGTGCATCTTTTTCAAGATTTTGAAGCGTTAATATATTATTCGATCTACACTAAGTTTTAAATTTTATAATTAGAGATGAAGATAAATTTTCAAGCCATCACAAAGATTTCAAGTAGTGAAATATCTTTCTACACTGTTGGAAGGTGGATTTTACCTTGATTGTTTAGAGCCTTGGCCCTAAACAAATCACACCCATTTGAAAATACCATGTATCAATATTCAAAAATACCAATATTTTTAGACAGTCGGGTTTTTTGCCTAAAACTGATCTGGTTTTTTGTGCACGTTTGGTAACTAGGCTGATCTGGTATTGTTAGTGCACGTTTGGTAACTGGGAGTTGTGGATTGTTTGGAATTTGGAAGTTCTAGCTCCTTGGGAGTTGTAACTTTTGATGCTTGGAAGTTTTGAAATACTTGTTTGATAACCTGTCTAGTAGTTCTCGAAAATATAGTTCAGGCTTCGCAGGGATCTAAAACAGCTTCATAGAAAGAGAGGGTTAATGCCGGAGAAGAGAGGACTTACACAGAAAGGACATGGTTGGAGAGTGAGAAGATTCATTTAAAGAGAGAGAGGAGTCGAAGAGAGAGCGCTTGGTCATAGAGAAAGAAAAAGTGCACGATTAGAAAAAAAGTATTTAGAGATAGATAGGGCATATTTTAGAGAGAAAATGAAGTTATGTGTTCTTATAGTCTTATTAACAAAACTTCAGATAGCATTTCTTATTAAAAAACAAAGAGGTGGTATAATGAATTGGCCAGTTTTGCGGTTGGATGTTTCAATTATTAAACGTGCATGTAATGACAAATATAGATATATGATGGTTAAAAAAGGGCCAAAAAACAAAAACCTCAGAGTCATAGGGTGGCAATGGACCTGAACTGACCCAGGACCCCCCTGATAGGTATAGATTTAGGTCCAATTTTTGGACTTGACGGGTTGGGTCTCGGTTCAAAACTTGGACCCCAATACTATTCGGGTTTGGGTCCAGTCAGACCTGGCCCGTACCTAACCCGTTGCCACCCCTAAGTGGTGTCTAATTATCAAAACACCCTTATTTATTCAGGATATTTTTAAGTAAATAATTGCTGAGGAAATTGGTCTAGAAATTTTCTGCAAAAAATTATCAATTTTGTTTTAATTTTTTTCTTTTTTTACATATTAATAATTTTCATTTTGGGGACTATATATTCCTAAGAAATTGGGTTTGAGAACTATCACAAAAATGGATTATATAGAAGGGACGCATTTCTACAAACGAGTCAGTGGACTCATAAAAACCGTGTCGTTACATATATCGACTATGGACTGGTCCTTCCTACCATTTTCCATTACATTCTCTTATGGTTATCAAGCACATTTGACACAAAGGCGCTTGAGGGCCGCAAGTTTCCATTTGAGTTCGGTTTGCTCTTCATGCATTTTTTAGACCGCACGGTAATTTTTGCTCAATAAAATGGGAAAAATGGTTCCAAATCAGGCAAACTAATGTGACGGGGTGTTTTGAGTTTTTCAATAGGGTGAAGTTTATACAAGGTGCCTTCATACTGTAGAAGTAAGGCGCACCTTTAAGCTTAGTATTTTTTAATTTTAAATTAAAAAACTAAGTCATTAATCTCCATTGTACGTAATGATTGTTAAGTGGGTCATTAATTTCCATTGTAGTTAATGAATGTTTAGTGATTCATTCTTTTGATTAGACGTGACTTCGAACAAGAATGTGGATGTTAGCAGTGGGAAGGCCCCTCCATTTTTTTTTTTGGGAAAATCACGCTTAACAGCCACATTTATTTATTTTTTTGGATTGGAACTTAGAAACTATATAACCAGCTAACAAAACACTTATTCTACTTACTGGAATTCTCTGTAATTGCATTTTTCTCCTAAAGAATTAGAGTTGAGAATTTTTCGGATCGGGCCCGGATCCACCAAGATTTGGATCCGAAAATTATGCATGGGATCCGGATCCAAAAACAATATATGGAATACAGATTAGATCTTCTAAAAGTTTAAAATTAAATATATTATATATGTAAACTAATAAATATATTATATATAAACTAATAAATATATAACTATATATAAAATAATATATATTATTTTAAAAATTGAGTCGGATCTGGATAGGATCCACTTGTACCTGGATCTGATCAAAATTACTATTCAGATCTAGCTTTTTGATCCGGATCCAAATTTTGGATCCATACCTGGATCCAAAATTCTGTTTCAGATCTGGATTGGGTAAATTCTCAGCCCGCTATAAAAATCACGCAAAATAACTGTTAACAGCCACATCTCTCTCTTTGGTTGAGCATTTAAGACTATGTAAAAGGCTAGGAAGCACTCAATTCTACTCAATGGAATTCTTTCTCTTATCTTTTTCAATTACATTTCTCTCTTGAACAATGAGGTTATTATTTACGCCTCTTATTGTTTACTCATCTTGTACACTGGTGCACTTTTTGAATTATTCTCTTCCCCTCAGAAATTGAGGTTGTTATTTTGCTTCTTATTATTGTATTGTTTTAATACACTAAACAAGTTAAGACTGGTTTTCTCTTTTTTATTGTTTTCAAATACACATTTGTGAGAAATCCTCTGCACTGATATTCATGTCAAATAGGGTAAACGAATGCGACTACAGGGGACAAATACTACCCTTGGTATAGGGACACATGATACTGATCTTTGTATCATATAGGTGACGAATACTACCCTTAGAAAGCGCGAGGTCACAGCTAGTCCTAGCTATCAAATGTCAAATTAGATAGCTTAAAGTATGCCACAGAGTTCAGAAAACATTTCTTTGAACTTTTAAGCCTAATCAATTGCAAACTCTCAGCCTTTTGATTTAAAATCAAACAGCCAGAAAGGACTATAGCCCCTTAAAGAAAAGATAAATGGTCTTATTATATAATGAAAATATATACAGTAAAACCATTTACTTTGGGTAAAAGGAGAAGGTTGTAGACTCACTCTTTAGTTGGTACTTTTAAAATTGTGTGTTCGGGGGTATGCTTTGATTGCGCTCAAAGTCCCAAAAAATAATTATCAAACTTTATAAAAAAACTCAAGCTCTCATATTTCACATTTCATGACTATCACATTTGATGGCTAAGAGTAGTTGAGACCTTCTTGTACCAAATTTAAATTGTCTTACATGGAAATGTAAATTGTCTTGCATTTAGCGAATATAGTTTTTCCATTTCTGCTCGCTTCTGATTTGTTTAGGGGTGCAATGGGTTGGTTTGGGTTTGGATCCATGTAAAAAAAATTATATAACTTTTATTAGATATATTTCATAAGATGTGGTTTATACAAGGTTCTAATTGGTTTATACAAGGTTGTTTTGCACCATCCATTTTAGTTAGATGGTGTAGAATTGACATATCTTTTAAGACAATGTCAAAATGTGACATGTTTTCTAAAATAATGTCAAGACCCTCTATGTAAAATTCAGTGTAGATCATTGTACCTTACTTCTATAAGTAAGGGTGCAACTTTATATAAACTTCTTTCTGTTTTATAATTTGCAAATATGTGTATATTATATGTATATATTCAGGTCTGAAATGGACCCGATACCACAGTGTACGAGATGGACTCAAACTCAAGCTTGATCTAGTTCAAACCCAAGACCCGACCTATCTGGTAGATTCCAAACTGGAACCCAAGCCAGGTCGACGTGTCAACTTGGCCCAATTGATGCCTCTAGTTGCGCCTCCATTATTTAAAAAATGGGGTATTTTTCAAATAATGATACGTCGGAAGATATGCGCATAAGTTACTATAGAATATATTTGATGTGCACCTCATCTATCTTGTAAACAAATCAATTATAGGAATGGACTATATATTGATCTCCATTTCTACAATAGAAGGGCCCGCTTCCTGGCTCTAGAGATTTCCTACTCGTACAGGAGTATATCATCAATTTATTCCCTCGGGGAAAACTTACTCTAGATATCATTTTATCTCAAATTTTGGGGATGTGATCTCTAGAATCCAGCAAATGGACCTCAAAGAAAAATAAAATTTAATTCCACTTCCTATATACTTAAAAGATATATCATCCCAAGATTGCACACCTCCAATTTTTGTAGGGAATGATCTAGATGTATATGAACTCAAAATCAAAGGTTTTTTTTTTATTTTTTTTCTTTGAAAATAATCATCTAGTTAAAATTAGATGGATCCTGAAACTTCAAATAAAAAAAAATCTCTCAAGTTAGTGTTCCTTCCCAAGGAAGTAAATGTATAATATGCTCCTAAGTGAGCATAGCATTCGTGCTCAGAAAAAATAAACTAATCGGCGAAGGGGACAACGGTAACAGAAATTTTCTAACTTGGAGAATTGATGACCTCCACATCTCTCACGTGGGACATCATGACCATTCGGTAGACATGTGGGCCCCATACCACGTGAAGCCGACCGCTACGATTAAGGGTACAGTTTATCTTATAATAGAGTGTACCATGTGACAATGGACGGTCCGGATATTGTTGACATGTGCATGTTCTTTTCATCTGAACCATCCGTTTATGAAAAGGGAAGTAGAAAAGCAATGGGTCAATTTCATATGATTCATTGGTGCAATGGTTTCTATTCAATTTGCAACTTTGTTGCCTGTTGTTTTTCCACAATAGGTCAGGTTAGGTTTTAATAATTGAATGAAGATTTGATAGTAGCCATGTCGTGTGCTGTCATTGTGGAAATATGTTGGAAAACTTGGGCCCCAAATGAGATGCTCAAATTGTCCAAAGAATTTCAAATAATAATTCTTTCACCCTTGTTTAGAGAAAAGATGAGTAACTGCACCCCTAGTTTGGAGAAAAGATGAGTATCTTCACCAACCTAGTTTGGAGAAAAGATGAGTAACATCACCCTGGTTGTAAAATAGTGAGCTGTAATTTCGTTTCTTCTATTAATGAAAAAACACTCAGGGGCTTTTTCTCCACTGATTTACCTGAAAAATAAAAAAAAATAAAAATAAAAGAGAGAGCAGATGACTTAAGTCGTGAAGGCAAGCAAACAACACGAGGACAAGTTAGGAGGTTCTGCATGGTCCACCAATTGGGCCAGGTAAGCTCAGGGGCTCTAGGGCTGGGTTCTGTTTCAAGCTGGGCTTTGGCAGCCCTCTAAGGCCCGTGGGATGGGCTCGGGCTTGATTTGATTTAACACGTTTGGGTTGAGACTGCATCATTATTATCATTATTTGAGCTTTATCTCAACTATTTGGGATTAGTTATATGAATTTTATTTCGCCATCATTGTATTAAGATTCATGAAATAGATGTGGTAAATTTTTTGCCTTGGCTACCAATCAAACACAGCCCTCCTCCTTTCTCTCGGCTTGGACCGAGATGACCAGATTGGTAACAACCTGGACCGGTTTGGGTCTAGGCTTGATTGGACTTAAAAAGTCTGAACTCTGCTGAAGCCTGGCCTAGCACCATCAGGCATATTCACGATCCTATAAGCTAAACAAGTTGGGCCCATCTGCTTGCCATGCTTGATTTCTACCTAAGCTCGAACCTACTGGCTAAAGTCCAGTCCTGTTAGCAACCCTATGCATGTATATAGTACCATGGAGCAGTTGGTTTTAACCTGTAAGTGTTAGGTTCAATTCAGTCGCATTCACCTAAGGTTGGAGAGGGGGCAGAAGCTTCATGTTTGTCACTTGTTAGTCCTTTTAAAAAGGGGCTTCTAAAGGAAGGGAAGGCACTTTGCAGGGGCAACAACTTCGTAGATTCAAATCCCCCGGAAAATGCAAGTCTAAAAATGGCATATCTTGTTTGGGGTGGAAATGGACCTGGACCCGACCCAGGTCTTGGGTATGGGTTCAAGAACTTGACCCAGCGGGTTGGGTCCGGGTCCAAATATTGGACCCGAGTAATATTTGGGTCTAGGTCTACATGGACCTAACCCAAATAGTGTTATTATATAAATAACATCTAATATAAATTAAATGTAATTTATATACATGTATAAATAGAGTAATGATCTTATGATAAACTCCCATATACCCATGTGTGTAGAATCTCAAATGATCACTATTAAATTTGGCACAAATCTTTAAAAAAGTTATCACATAAATGTGGGACTTGACTTTTTTAGAGATCTGTGCCAAATTTAATGGTGATCATTTGGGGTCCTACACACATGGGTGTAAGAAGGTCTCACAAGGTCATTTATCATAAATATAAATACGTGTATATATTTAACATAATATTTAAATATACATAATTGTTTATTTTTTGGGTCGGATCCAATCAGGTTCGAGTTTGATAATTTTAGGTTCGGGTCCCATAATTATTTTTTTGGATCTGAATCCGGGTCGGATAACTACAGTTTCAAAGGTTCACGTATCCACCGCATCAACATTATTTTTGGAGCTTTAAATCCTAGGAAACTAGATTTCTTAAGTCCGTCAAAAGCATTAATGATGTATTATAAAACCGCAGCCTTACTCTTTAATAAACAAGGAAAACCCTAAATTTTGGGTTCCATTTCCATGGAGAGAGAGAGAATAGGGTTTGTCACTTGTAAGCCACCCCTAAAGGCACTTGTTTCAAGTAGTGCTCCATTTGTAAGGCATCCTTTGGAATTCTACCTTTGCACCATTCTCAAGCCTTGAATGTGAACCGTTAGATTTCCACAATGGGCATCTACTGGGACATCTGGGCCGTCCATTGAAATCCCAACTTTAGGCAAAGAATAAGATCAACCCAGCTCATTGAAACCTTTTTAGCAAAAGGGATGCTTAAAAGGCTTAAATGGCCAAATCACCACTAACTTATGAGAAATTCCTAAGAACCTCTAAATATTTGAAAAGTTTACCGTTGCAAGGCTCATGCAAATGGACTTTATGGCATTCCTTCCAAGTATTGGAACCCTTTAATATAAAATTTTAACATTAACAAATGATTGAAGGGGCATGGACACTCCCTCCTCCTTTTTTAGCCCATATAGCATGTGATGTACTCCTGCAGTCAAAAGATCTACTAGGGAGGAGAATCTTTTCATTACAAAACTTTGGAAACCACTTAAGAATTAGTTTCGAAAGGGAAAGAAATTGAATTTTAAAGTTTTTGACACCTAGATCTCGCCCTTCAAAAGTTGGACGGTCTTTTTTACATTAATTTTTTCTAGTACATAGAGATTTCATTTTGAAATTTTTTTATTGAGGTTAGTCTATAGCTTGAAGAGGTTGCATCCTCAATTATTTTATCAGGTTACTTTGTTGAAGATGTTACGTCCCAAAATTTGGATTAGTCTATTGGGTTTTACTTGAGGGAATAAATGGAATGTATAATCACAAGGAGCATAAATTTTTTTGGCTTTTCAATAATTCATCAAACATGGGGTTCTTTGTACGACTTCGGCAAAATGAAAAGAAAATGTCATTTAAGTGGGTTAAAACATTTCAATTTGATGGTTTTACTTTTAAATTTTCCTTTTTATCATACTTTCCCCCAAAAATATTTTAAAAAATACCCAAATTGTCCATATTTAAGGATAGGAACCTCGAATAAATTGTCCATATTTAAGGATAAGAACCTCCAATAAGTACAGGCATTTTAGTAATTTGACTTACCTACAATGCCTTAATCAAATGACATAAGTACTTTGCTTTCTTGAAATGCTTTGTTTATTCAAGATTTCTAACCCTTGAAATGACCGATCAAGCAAACACCATTTGGATTATCCATTTCATAGATCCATGTCATCTACGCTATTTTTAAAACTTCAAATTTTACCATTCAGAACAATAATATATTTGGGTATCAAAGTTTTTTACCATTGGAAATGCATTTTCCAACGGAGTTTCAAGGTGCAACTTACAAAGTTCTATAAATCCACAGAGCCTGTTTTTAAAAACAAGGCGCCCTACTTAATATGCTCTTAGTTGATAAGTCTGGAAATTTTAAAGAAAAAAAAACTTTGGAATCCTAATATTCCATCTGGAAGCTTCCTAAATTCTACTTAGTAAAAAAGCTAACAAATTCTACTTAGTGAAAAAGTTACTTGTGCCACTTTTGAAGAAAAAAACACACACTCTCTCTACTGTAGTGGAAAAGAAGAGGGGTGCAGCACTCTTAACAAATTGTTTATATTGAAAATGATGCAGTGCTTTTTGAGGACATCTTTCAACGCGCAATGTATACTTTCACCCTGCAAAACTAACCAAAAGTTTGGAAAATTTCTTCCATCTGAAGTAAAGGACGGGAAAAGTTGCTTAATCACTCTAAAATCTCTCTCTCTCTCTCTCTCTCTCTCTCTCTCTCTCTCTCGTACGTAAAG
>NW_006500103.1:618216-686403 GCF_000471905.2 Amborella trichopoda
CTCTCTCTCTCTCTCTCTCTCTCTCTCTCTCTCTATTTCTATTTCTATTTCTACATCTTTCCTCCATTGACTTCAATTATGCTCCCTCTTCAGTGATCTCTCTTTCTCTATATCTCTCTCTATGCTTCATTGAATTCAATCATTTTGATCATCAATAGAGAGAGAAAGTAAGCAAAGAGAGGCCATGGCTATCCTTCATTGCAGAATAATTTGTCTAATTGTTCTTACCATTTTGCAAGCTTCTCAATGTGCAAGTAAGTTGTGATCTTTCTACCGTCTTTCCTTCCCTTCTTTTAATTTATTTCATTGTTTTTTCCTTTGAATTCTCCCCAACATAAATCTCCTGCAATTTATATGCCATAAAGGAGTAATTTTTTGAATTTCGGGCTGAAAATTTGTTGAAAACTTGAAATTAATTAAATTTCCTTTTTTACCTTCTCTTTTGCCTTTAGAGCTTAATTCAAGAACTAAATCTGCATTTTTATTAGTTTCACTTCTCCAGAACTCTCTTTCTCTCTCTAGAATTTGTTTTACAGGGAATTCTCAGTGGGAACTTGTGGCTGTTTGGTCACTGGAATGGTTTTAGGATTTCATGTCGTAGATATCTACATTGGGTTCCTTTCAATTTCGCTCCTACATAACTCTCTGCTCTCTCTCTCTCTCTCTCTCTCTAGAATTCTTTTATCAGGAAAATTTCACTTGCTTTCGATGGCTATCTACCAATTTGGTCTCTGAATTTCTTGTTTTTCTCTTCAAAACTTTCACTTCTCCAGAATTTTCTCTCTCTAGGAAGTTGTTAAGGGCACCTTCATTTCTCTTCTCCAAAATTTGTTTTACTTTTCCAGAATTTTCTCTCTCTAGGAGATTTTTAAGGGTTTTCTCATGTCTCTTCTCCAAAATTTGTTTTACCACTCCACAACTTCTCTCTCTAGGAATATTTTAAGGGTCCTTTCATCTCGCTTCTCTGAAATTTGATTTTTTTAGGAGGTCTAAATGGCTTTCTAGCCTCTAGAACTCTGATAAGCTTTACTACTCCAACAACAAAATGTACTCTTTTTTCTTTTAGTTTCACCCCTGCAAATCTCATTGTTTATCAATCTCTCTTTATCTCTCTCTAGAAATCTGCTAAGCTTACTCCAACAACAAAATTTTCTCTCTTTCCCTACTCTGCAAAACTCTCTCTCTCTAGTTCCGTTAAGCTTACTCGAAAAACAAAATTTTCTCTTTTCCATTCCCGCAAAACTCTCTCTCTCTCTAAATCTGTTAAAGTGTTAATCTTAGACCAACACCAAAACCCAGTGTTTCTTCGAATTTTCCTTTCTCTCTCTAAGAAACGTTTCGAAATTGATTTTCATTCTCTCTCTTTCTAGTTCTGTTAAGCTTACTCGAAAAACAAAATTTTCTCTTTTCTCCGTCCCGGCAAAATTCTCTCTTTCTCTCTCTAAATCTGTTAATCTTAAACCAAAAACAAAACCCAGTGTTTTTTCTAATTTTCCTCTCTCTCTCTCTCTCCCTCTCTCTATCTAAGAAACGTCTCGAAATGGATTTTCATTGCAGAATCACAGTCGTTCATCGGCATAAACTACGGCGAGTCTGCCGACAACCTACCCCCTCCATCTGTGGCCGTCAAGCTCCTCCAATCGACGTCGATCGCAAAGGTCAGATTGTATGGCGCAGATGCAGCCATAATCCGTGCACTCGCCAATTCAGGCATATGCATAATGATCGGCGCAGCCAATGGTGAGATCGCCTCCCTCAACGATCCAACGGCTGCCAAGCAGTGGATCAATACCAACGTGCTCCCGTACTATCCGGCGAGCAAGATCGTCGCGATATCGGTCGGCAACGAGGTGCTCACATCCAACGATCAGAATTTGATCTCACAGATCATCCCGGCAATGCAGAACCTCCACACGGCGCTCTTAGGGGCGTCGCTTGCCGACAAGATCAAGGTCACCACCGTCCATTCCATGGCTGTGCTCTCCCAGTCGGCCCCACCATCTTCAGGCCGTTTCAACCCTGATCTCCAAGGTATCCCTCTCTATATTTAACTCTCCTTTGTTCAAGAACCGGACTTGAGCTTTAGTGGTTACTGATAAGAAGTCAAGCAACACTCCATCTCTATTTCGATTTCTACTATTGGAAAAAAAAAAGAACGGTCCTTTAATTTCGAAAATATCAGTGAATTCCAGACTTTTAAGTATTTGGTTTAAGTGCACACCTTATAGCTTAAACAACCTTTTAGTTAAGTGAATGTTAATGTTATATTGAATCATGGTTTTCAAAGTCTTTTTTTAATTATTAATTGGGATTTTAGTTATGTTATAAGTCCTTATTTTTTCTCAATATTTCCAATCATGTCTTTTAGACCTACTTTTTATTCTTTTTTAGCCTTCTACTTGAATGTGAGCCACACATATGACCTATCGGTGCCACACTGAAATATATTGAATCAATTTTATATTTATAAAAATACCATTGTTCTTTTAGAAGCATAGCTCTTACTAAAGTTACCTATTGTCATTTTGCAATATAATATTTTGGAACAAAAGCATCATAATGCTTCACTAATGGAATTAAGATGGAGCTGCCATGTGAAGTTCTGTTGTCTTCATTATTTCTGTACTTCTACTGTCTTCATTATTTCTGTGCTTTCCCTTTAAATAAAATATCAACCTAAATATGAGGAAAACTTCACCTTTTACCTTTTTTCCTTTTAACCGAAGTTTGAGCCAAAATTGACCCAAACTTTGCTCCTTTTCTCCATTGATCGTGCTTAAATTCACCTCAAAATACAGCTGAAACTTTATCTTGATGTGCTCTAGTTTTACCTTTATTTGTTCTGGTAGGGATATGGAGAGAGAGGAAGAGAGTTTTTGCTGTTAATTCACTCATGGAGAGAGAAAATTGAGAGTTGTTGCTGTTCATTCACTCTATTTATGATGAGAGAGATGGACAACAGTTTTTCCTCTTTATTCACCTATTCCTGAAGCGACAGAGGTGTGATGTTGCTTGATGGGAGAGAACACGAGAGAAGCTTATGCAGTTTATTCACTATTTATGAAGAGAGAGAGAGATAGACAAAGAAGTTGTTGCTGTTTATTCACTATTTATGAAGAGAGAGAGAGACAGACAAAGAAGTTGTTGCTGTTTATTTATGAAGAGAGAGAGAGAAGGATACTTACAGTTTTACTTATTTCCCTCTCGCCCTCCAATTTTCTATGTTTTCCTTTCCTATATTTTAACACTGAGAGAGAGAAGCCTTTGCTATTTCCTAGGGGTACCAGGGACCCGAAAAAAACTTATGGGACCCTTTGCTATTTCTTAGGGGTACCCGGACCCGAAAAAAACTTATGGGACCCAAACCCAATTGGAACCAACCTAAAAATAAAAATACGTATATATTTGAATATATTTAAATTTTATGTTAAATATTTACCATATAAATATGGGAAAAGTTTATATAGAGCCGATGCTCTAAACAATCAAATTTGAGCCTACCTCGAAAATTTCATTAAAAGAGATTGTTTTGATGCCCAAATATCTTCAAATTGTTCATCTTGACATCAAGATGCATGGACATGAGAAAAAAAAAATGGATTTCAAGTTTTGAAAATAGTGCATTTGAGAACACATTTTTGGACCATTAATTTTCAAGATTTTCAAGTTTTCATAGATCTGTTGATCTGCACTATTTCTTTAGCTTTAAACTTTATAAATAAATAGAAAAATATATTTTAAGGCTATCACAAAGATTTCCCGTATTAAAACCACATTTCTCGACACTATTTGAAGGTAGGCTCTAATTTGATTGTTTAGAGCCTAAGCACTCTCCAAACCACACCCTATAAATGTTATACTTAAAATATATGATTATATTAAAATATTATATATTAAATTTAAATATTATTTAAATAATACCAGTATTTGGTTCAGGTCCACATGGATCCAACCTGCCGGGTCCAATTTTTGAACCCATACCCAACCCGGGTCAGGTCCAGGTCCGTTGTCACCCTACTGTTTCTTCACCTAAAGATGGAGAGAGAGAGAGAGAGTGTGTGCGTGTTTTACTCTCTTTCCAACCTTACATTAATCTTCCATGTTTGTTCTCAGTGCTGAAGCAGGTTCTTGGGTTTCTCCATGACACTGGAGCCCCCTTCACCATTAACCCATACCCTTACTTCGCATACCAGAGCGACCCGAGGCCTGAAACTCTTGCCTTCTGTCTCTTCCAACAAAATGCAGGTAGGTGTGACACACTCTTTTGCTTTTGCTACATTATTGGCAGGTTGCGAGGGTTGTATTCTTTTTCTTGTTTCCTTTTTTGGTCAAATGTTAACAGTGCAAATGGGGGGTGGGCTGTTATGTTTAGCCACCCATCCCCCTAACCACCAATTGCCCCAACCCCATTACCTTGTTAGGGTTGTGTTAATTCCTATGAAAACATACAACAGGTGAGGAGCATACAATAGGTGAGGAGCTAGACCTTGTGTGTAGGGGTGCAAATGAGCTGGGCCACCTGATGGGCCTTGTGCTCAAGCCCCTTCATGGTCTCGTTGGGCTGGGCCGGACCTGAATTTCGGGCCCGCGAGATTAACAGGTGACAGCCAGGCCCAGTCCCTAGCCTTAAGACCTGAAGGACCTCGCTATATGTAATTTTAATAGAATATGCATATTGTAATTTATATTAATTATGTAATTTTACAAGTTCTTCAAATAGTTGGGATGAAGTTCGGATAATGATGCAATTTATAAGTTTACATATGAATTATGAATTTACATGAATTACGCATTTGTAATAAATAGCCGGGACGTCCCCCCATTTATATTTATTTTTTTTACTTTTTGTTTTCAAAAAGGGGCCAGGCTCAAGCCTCATAGTTCCGAGCCTGAACTGGACTCGGCCTGGCTCGGCTCAGAACCATGCTCGCTTGGCCATTAATCATGTGATATATTGTCTACAATGGGCCTCATTACGAGTCTCTCTCTCACTTTTTGTACAGGTCGCTTCGACCCTGCAACAAAAATTACATACTACAACATGTTTGATGCTCAAATGGACGCCATTTACTCCGCTCTTGCTGCCCAAGGTTTCGGAGACATGGAGGTCGTTAATGCAGAGACTGGTTGGGCTTATGAAGGGGACCCCAATGAGGTTGGAGCGAACCTCGAGAATGCAAAGGCCTACAATGGAAACCTGATAAAGCATCTGAGATCAAGAGTGGGGACTCCATTGAGACCCAACACGTCACCTGATACTTACATTTTCGCTCTTTTCGATGAGGATTTGAAGGGAGGGCCTTCTTCCGAGAGGCATTTTGGCCTCTACAAGCCTGACCTCTCCATGACCTATGATATTGGTTTAGAGAAGGGGACACAGGTAATGTGCAGTGTACCATTATAGATTACATGTGTGCGTGCGTGTGTGATATATTTTTAATTTGGAAAAAGTTTATATAAGGTTGCAACCTTATAATGTAGAGCTACGGATGCACCTAAAAAATCCATCGAAAAAGGTAGTTTTAATATTGAAAAACCCTTTGATTGATCATCTCGACATCAAGATGTATGGCCATGAAAAATAAAAAGATTTTAAGTCTCAAAAATAGTACATTTGACAACATATTTGTCTACACCGTCCATTTTCAAGATTTTCATATGTTTATAGATATACTTGATTTTAACCATTTTTGAAATTTAAAAATTTATAATTAGATATAAAAATAGATTTTGAGATAATCCAGACAATATTTTACATCAAAATTATATACCATGATAAAATTTGAAGGCACACCTTACCTCTACAGCTATGGATGCATGCGTATGCCAATTGCACCCTTTTAATTTTGATTATAATGTATTGTATATTGTTTTCGAAAAATTCTCAAGTTTATCGTATAAAAATATTAAAAAGAATACTTAGTTATTAATATAATTGTTGGCTTTTACTTGTTAGGTAAATCCTTCTCCTTCAGTGAATCCTTCTCCCTCAGCTGGGAAAGCTGGAACATGGTGTATGCCTAAGGCAGGTGTGTCAGAATCGGATCTTCAGGCCAATTTAGACTATGCATGTGGCCAGGGAATAGATTGTAGTGCCCTTCAACCGGGCGGAGCATGCTTTTTGCCAAATACGGTCGTCGCCCATGCGGCGTACGCCATGAATCTTCTGTACCAGACGTCTGCGCGAAATCCCTGGAACTGTGATTTTAAGCAAACAGCTATTCTGACCTCTACAAATCCAAGTATGCAAGTCTCTTGAAATCTCTCTCCTCTCCTTCATTGGAAAATAAACAAAGAAAAATAAAGGAATTTTTTTGTTTACTTTTTAATAGTTTTTGAAGCAGAATATTTTCTCCTAGGAAAAGTATAGTATGATGGTTTGGGTCGTAGCGAAGTCAATTGATCGATGGTAATGGAGAATGGGATCCACAAGAAAACATGACCAAAGAGGTGGGTCCCTCTCTCCCTGCATTATCTTCCATCAATTGGTTGGGAGGTGATTACACTACTCATAGCTTTTGTTTGATCACTTTCCCTTGTTCATATCATTTGATGTGCGACAACTTGTCAAAGTAGAAAGGTATCAGGGTATTGTGCTCCGTTTAAAATGGGTGATCTTTCAAAATATCCATGAGAGTGATGTATTGAAATGATCTTATAGGATCTTTTTCCATCTATGTGCGTAGGACCTCAAAAGATCATCATTAAATTTGTACCCATTTACGTAAGACTTCAAAAGATCATCATTAAATTTGACATGGATCTATAGAAAATTTATGATAATTTTTTTAGAGATCCATGTCAACTTTAATGGTGATCATTTGAGGTCCTACACACATGGGTGGGGGAAGGTCCTATAGGATCATTACTTTTTATATATATATGAAAAAATATACATTCAGACTTTTACCTTTGGTATAAGGTGATCACAATCGATCTTGATCATTCGATGTGAAATTAGGTGGTTGCATTTATTTCATTGACTAAGTTCAAAATTCAAAAGAAATTTTCTTGAACCTTATGAAAAACTCAAGCTATCGGATTTCACATCGGATGACTATAAGTAATTGTGATCTCCTTATTCCAACTCATGATGGTATGTTATTTGAGGTGTATTTTTAAATTCAATCAAATTATATAAATCGAACGTTAAATAGTCCATCTTTTATAAGTATGTTAGTAGATTTTCCTTTTAAAAATAAGGAAATTTTATGAAAAAGCACTTAAGAAATGAACTATTTCACAACATGCTCATTTTTTTATTAACTTCAAAAATCCCATCAAAAGACAATAATTATGAGCAGCAATATTTTAGGTGCATTTTGATAAACAAGTAAAAATTTAAATTATGAAATTTCAACATTTTCAAAAATAAATTAAAGAAATTTTAAGTGTTTTAATGAAATTTTAAGTATTTTTTTGTATAAATTTTCCTAAAAACATAGTATTTTTTTCTTTCATTTATGAAAAAAAAAAACAGTGAGAATCTTCATTGTTGTTTTGAGCATGCTTTATGGTTACCTTTGTTTTTGTAGGCTACCAAGGCTGCTCCTTTGCAGGAGGGACCTAGGAGAGTCTGGGAAGGACATGGATTGCAATAATGAAAAGTTGAAGTGTAGGGATGGAATAAGTGCCAAATGGTGCTTTTATAAGTATCATGTTTTATATTAATGTTCTTAATGGATAAGCAACTCCCATATTCTTCTTTGAAAACTGTACTTTTGGACTTGCACATATGTATAAGTTTTTTTTTTACCTGTCGGCTACCTACTTTTAAGCTTTCTCATTCATTTAGATGTAAAAGGGGTGCTTTTCCCTTCATGTAATTTTATATTCCAAGCTCCAAACTTCAAAAGATTATATTTAAGTTAATTCGGTTAAGCATGTTTAATATCAGGGTCAAGAGGCAAGGGCGTGTATTTTGTGTATTTATAGGTTTAATATAGAAGAAAAATACAAGTTTGTGAAAAAACAATGGAGGCTAATTGAGAGGGATTTAGGAACTTTTCAAATTTGAGGCTTGTCTAAAAAATTTGAATATGTTTGAATCCGGAACATTTAGCTCAATTGAAGTGGCCATAGTCGTATGAGAAACCATACCTAATTGTTTAAAATATCTTATTTGGACCTGTATTCCATAAAAGATGGGAATAATTCGCGTTATTTGTATTATTTCACAAATTATCAAAGTACACCCTATTAAGATAAAATGCTTGAGGTATTTGAGTGATATGATATAAGGGAAGTTATCAAAAGTAATTTTTAAAAAAATTTGAATTATATATATATATATTTAATTTTTAGTCTAATTAGAGGGAGTGCTTTAAACTTTTCTTTAACCCGTCTCAAGTTTGGATAAAGGAGGTGGTTTGTAAACTCAACGTAGAATGTTGTCACATCTTATCATGAATCTTGAACTTAAACTTATTGAGAGTATAATAGTTAAATGAAAAAAATGGAAGGATATGATTCCCCTAATAATAATTGAGATAATGATAGGATGAAAATAAAAGACAAATTTACGACCATACCCATTTTTTTACAAATTTTAATACCTAAAATGCTCCACATACCTAATAGGCCCTTGGGGCATCACGGACTTAGGAGGCCCTATGGTGCCATTCATTGCCTTTTGGTCTTTGAGATGGACACCCCTCTGCACTCCACTCCACGGCGCTCATCCTGCCTTATTCAGTTCATATAAGAAGGGGAAGTCATAAATGGCGGACATTTTTAAAACAAATTAGTTACAAATGCGAATGCTTTTGCGATAGAAGAAGTGAGCATGGCCTTAAGACCTCAACATCCTTTTCTCTCTTTCTACCTTTCCTCCCACTCTCTCCACCATTCCCCTCCTTTCTCTCTCTACTCTTCTTCTCCTCCTCTCTCCTCTCCATCATCGAAGTCCTTCACCTCAAAACCATCCAACCACTCACCACCACCACCTGTTTGTCACAATTCCCAAACCAGCCCTACTTCTGCCTATGTCCACCTTCCCTTTTGTAGAAAGAGGTGCCACTATTGTGATTTTCCCATAATTGCCCTTGGTTCCTCCCCCTCTCTCTCTAGAATCAAAGATTACATCTCTCTGATCCAAACTGAAATCTCATCCACCACCCCCACCAAATCAGTCGATTCCCATCCACCCCTCCAGACCATTTTCTTTGGTGGTGGTACTCCCTCACTTGTTCCTCCCTCCCTGGTGGCACAAATATTGGACTCCCTCTCTAAAAAATTTGGCTTCTCTCTCTCCCCTAAAGTGGAAATCTCCATTGAAATGGACCCTGGCACCTTTGATGCCAGCTCTCTAAGCTCCTTTCTCTCTCTTGGGGTCAACCGTGTGTCACTTGGGGTTCAAGCTTTTCAAAATGAGCTCCTTAAGGTTTGTGGTAGAGCACATTGTTTGGACCATGTCAGAGAGTCTTTGGAGATCATAAAGAGTAGTGGACTGGAGAATTGGAGCTTAGACCTTATTTCTTCATTACCCAATCAAAGCTTGGAAATGTGGGAGGAGAGCTTGAGGGCGGCCATTGAATCAGGAGCCCCCCATTTGTCTGTGTATGATTTGCAAGTGGAGGAGGGGACCAAGTTTGGTGCATGGTAAGATATTTTTTTTGCAAATTTTTAAGTGTGTTTCAGAGTAGGGAAGCCCTTGTGTAGGTTGGATGTATAATTGGAGGCTGAACAACTGATCTTGAGGGAGTGATTGGCTCTTGATTTGACCGCAGTTATTCGATAGCTGACCGTAAGCTGACGATAATGCTAATACACTATTATTCTCTCATTAATGTATGGCATTATTATCAACTCATTAGCAATCATACTAGACTAAAATTAGACTATTGTCAATCTCATATAAATACAAATTATATAGGTTTGGTGGCACATAGAAAATACATATTAGGATCGAAGGGCATGATACAATGAGTGTAGAAAGTGTCATCATCATCATCGTCAGAGCCTTTTTCCAACTAATCGGGATTGGCTACATGCAACTTGGTTTGGTGCTCTATTTAGGGTTATATTCTCAATGAGGCCATAAGTCCTATATCAGTGAGGCCAAAGCATGTAATGTTAGCCATTGGTTCTTGATAATGGGAGATCGAGATGAGTTGTTTTTCATGTTTAAGTGGACATGACGAACGATTCCATCTCAATGGTTGTTTTGTTAACATGAATGGCCATGGTTTCAAGTAATGTATTGTGTTGTACTACTTTATTGTGATGTACATACTTCCTTACAATTCTAGCATTTGGGTTTTAAACAATTTGGTAAAGCCTCCCCATTTGTTCCATATCACCGATGGATGTTGGGGGTGTAGGTTCCTCTGCTCCGATTCTGTGAAAATATGAAATATACAAATTGTTTGAAAACCCATTCTTATAGCTGAATTGGGAATCTAACATAGCATCAGTAAAATGGGAATGTAACATAAGCATGGTACATTATGATATAGGATATCAACTATATATGTGTCAAGTTGAGGTCCAAACGGGTCAGGTTGACCGTAATTGGGCACGGCCCGCCTTGACCCAGACCAGGACAGGTCCCGGTCCATTATACCCGAGCCCGAACCCGACCCAGAGGGGTTGGGCTTGGAGGCAATCCTAGTTGGGTCTAACTCCATGGTCCAGAATGCACCTGGGCTAGGTCGAACCGGCTGGTCATTAGGTAGAATGAACCCGTTTAGTTTACTAAACCATTTGTACTTTCCAATTTAGTCAATTATATTTCGAGAACTTCATGGTCTAAGAAGGGTGATGAGCTTAAACTTTTCCTTAACCCGACTCATGCTCGGGTAAAAGAACTAGGTTGTATTAGGTAAGTAGCCAAAGTAAAACTTTGTCAAAACTCATCTTATCATATTTTAAAAACTTCAAGAACAAGAATTCTATAAACATATGACTAATTGCATACTTCACCATCCAGATGAAAAAAGACAAATGGGGTACTTTTACCTTCTTGAAACTACATATTTTCCTGAGTTTGGCATTTGAAGTTGGCTTCTATTTCCTGAGTTTGGCATTTGAACTTGGCTTCTGTTTAATTTTTGTCATTTAGGTATAAACCTGGACAGAGTCCTCTTCCTTCTGAGGAGGAATCAGCTATGTTTTATAGGAAGGCATGGGAGTTGCTTTCTAAAGCTGGATATGAGCACTATGAGATCAGCAGCTACTGCAAGAGAGGGATGGAGTGCAAGCACAACATGGGCTACTGGTTAAACAAGCCTTATTATGGTTTCGGGCTCGGGGCTGCAAGCTACGTGGGTGGAATACGGTTTACAAGATCGAGGAGGATGAAGGACTATGCAAGATATGTGGAATTGCTAGAGAGCGAAAGGACGAGAGAGAAAGAAATTGAAGGGCTAGAAAGAGGGGGGAGTGAGAGTGAGAACAAAGGGATGGTGGGGGTGACTGTGATTGGTGGGTTAGAGAGAGGGGAGGAGAGGGAAAGTGAGAGTGGGAGGCTGGTAGGGAGAGAGAGTGTGTGGGAGGGGGTGAGAGAGAGTGAGAGTGAGGTGGTCATGGATGCTATCATGCTCTCACTGAGGATGGGGAGGGGTTTGGAAGTTGCTGGGTTTAGAGGGAGGTTTGGGGAGGAGATCTTGGAGAGGGTCTGTAGGGCGCTGAGGCCGTATGTGGAGAGCGGTCACGTCCTGCCGTTGGATGAGGATCGGAGGACTTTGTCGGCCGTTGATTTCGTGAGATTTTGTGAGAGTAGGATGCAAAATAAGAGTGTGGAGTATATCAGGTTGAGTGATCCGGATGGGTTTCTCCTGTCCAATGAGCTCATATCTGTGGCTTTTGCATCCCTTTCTTCTTCTTAAAATGAACCTTTAGTATTTATTTATTGTAACATCAATGGATGCAAAGTTTTTTATGTTAACTGACACTATGTTTGCGATATTTTGAGCTCCAAATTCGTAGATACGAGGCACTCAATTAATTTACAGTACGGGTGGCAAACCTGGGCTCAAAAAAATTGTGGGAGCCGGACTTGACTGGACCCGAAGTTGTTGGACCTGGACCCAACCGAGCCTGATTGGACTTGATTGGACCAGACACAAAAATGAATAAAAAATTAAAATATTATGTTAAATACATACAAGTATTATTTAACGGAAAAAGTTTATATAAGGTTGCAACCTTAAAATGTAGAACTACGAATGCACCTCAAAAATCCATGGAAAAAGGTTGTTTTAATGTTGAAAACCTTTTGATTGATCATCTCGACATCAAGATGTATGAATATAGAAAATAAAAAAAATAAAAAAATCTAAATAGCACATCTTACAACATATTATCTAGACTATTAAGTTTAAAAAATTAGAGAAAATTACAAATCACCCCCAAGACTAGACCTTCTATGCAAGTTACCCTTTTTCAAACTTTTTTTTTCACTTTTTACCCCAACATATGCTTTCTTAGCAAATACCCATCCAACCCAAAAAAAAAAAAAAGTCTAAATTACCCTCCCTTATTTTTAACCATGCCTCTCTCTCCTCTTTCCCACGAAAGGGCGGTCCGGCGTATTCCTAGAGCTGTTTGGCAGTTTAATCTTGGTCCGATAAATAACAATGGCGGTTCGGCAGAACAAGTGGATGTCCGGCAATAGGCCCATGCAGTTTCGCACTGCCAAGGAGCGACTTGACAACAGGCCTATGCAGTCCAACAATAGGCCCGTGTGGTCTAGCAACAGGCCCAAAGTGTGGTCCGACAATGCCAAAGAGCGGTCCAGCACTTTTTTAGTTTAACGAGGTCAGGCAATGTCAAAGAGTAGTTCGACACTTTTTTAGTTTAACAAGGTCTAGCAATGTCAAAGAGCGATCCGGTAGCCCATGTAAACCCACGTGAATGTCCAGCCAAAATTGAATTTTTATATACAAAAAAGGGTATTTTCATCAAAAAAATGTACGGTTTTTCTTACTTGGGGGTTATTTGCTAGAAAAGATATTTTGGGGGAAAAAGTGAATAAAAAATTGGTTGGGGGTAACATGCATAGAAAGTCCAGTCTTGAGGGTTATTTGTAATTTTCTCAAATTTTGATATGTTTATAGATCTACTTGATTTTAACCATTTGTAGAATTTAAAATTTTATAATTAGATATAAAAATATATTTTGAGATAATCCTAAGAATATTTTACTTTAAAACCATATGTTATGATAAAATTTGAAGGTGCGCTTTAACTGGATTGTTTAATGTTGCAACCTTATGGAAACCACACCCTTATTTAAAAGGTGTGTTTTGTATAAAGCCGAGGTTCTAAACAATCAAAGTAAAGCACACTTTCAAATAGTGTCGAGAAATGTAGTTTCAGGACTGAAAATCTTTGTGATAGCCTTAAAATATATTTCTTCTTTAATTATAAATTTAAAGATTCAAAAATAGTGTAGATAGAGCAGATTTATGAAAACTTGAAAATCTTGAAAATTGACGGTCCAAAAATATATTACAAGATGTACTATTTTTAAAAATTGAAATCCATTTTTTATCATGTCCATACATCTTGATATCAAAATGATCAATTTGAGTATATTTGAGTACCAAAACAACCTCTTCTAGTGAAATTTTTGAGGTGGGCTCTAATTTGATTGTTTAAAGCGTCAACTCTATATAATTTTTTTTTATTTATATATTATAATTAAAAATAGGGTTACAATCTTAAACAATCCAATTAAGGTGCACTTCCAAATTTTATCATAACATGTAATTTTATTGTAAAAAATTCTTAGGATTAATCTATTTCCATATCTAATTAGAAAATTTTAAACTCCAAAATAGTTAAAACCAAGTAAATCTATAAACATATGAAAATCTTGAAAATGGATATAGATAATGTGTTTCAAGATGCACTATTTCTGGGACTCAAAACCTCTTATTCTTTTTTTCATATTCATACATCTCAATGTTGAGATAATCAATTAGAGGGTTTTTCAACATTAAAACAACCTTTCCGATAGATTTTTGAGGTGTATCTGTAATTCTACATCTCAAAAACCCTTTTTTTTTTCATATTCATACATCTCAATGTCAAGATAATCAATTAGAGGATTTTTCACCAATAAAACAACCATTCCGATAGATTTTTGAGGTGCATCTGTAATTCTACATTTCAATGTTGCAAGTTTATATAACCTTTTTCTATAAAAATATATAGCTACATTTATTTAAAATGTTAATTAAATATTATATAATAAATTAATATTATTTAAATAATAGCACTCTTCGAGTCAGGTCCACATGGACCCATACCCGAATAGTAAACCCTGGTCGAGTCCAAACGGTCAATTGCCAACCTTGATTTACAGTGATTTGGGATGTGTTTGGAGTCCTAACTCCTTGAAAACCAAGGTTTACTTTTCCAAAATCAAATATTCATTGTTACCTTTTGCATTTATGCTCTCCAAAACTAGTGTATTGATGATCCATATATCAAATTTTGGTTATAAGTTGCATTAAGATCATTTTTTCTTTAGCTCATCTAATATCCATCGAGTTGGAAGTGATATAGCAATAGCCCTTCATAGTGGCCATAGGTATACGCCCTTGTTTTATAGAATATTTCCTTATTTATGATTTTAGTAAGGAATGTATACAATAATATTATTTATTTTTATATAATGATGGAAATCAATGTGGTTGGAGATATACCAGGCAAAAAGTTCAAAATAAATTTATCGAATGTTGTGATGTATTTCAACCTAACTACAACTAATTGCGACCTCTTTGTACTAAAAGAAGATGGTCTTATAATACACATTCCATTTTACTTATAAAAGTAAATGTTAATGTTTGCCCTAATGTAACTTAATGTGGTGTGGTTGTTGCTCTCTATGCAGGGCACTCCCATTTCTATGCAATCAAATTCAAGTGGGATGACCATATTGTTTCATCCCTACATATCTGACATACATATTCTTATATATTAGTATCTGACACATGTATGAGTGTTAAAAATGTTAATTTTAAAATTATTCATTTAGAGACAAAATGTATGTACATTTAAATATATATATATATATTAAGTATATCCAGGAAGTCCAATAAAAAAGGTTAAAACAAATGTTTTCGATTTCTAAAATATCATGTACGAGTGTCGCGCCTTTGTGGATATCCCCACGCAGCAACCACAAATATACTATATCCATGTTATATATCATCCACAAAAACATTTATGTGATCCAAGACAAATGGTAAGGCCATAATACAAAGGATCAATTACCCCTATTAATTTAGGATTCCAAACAAAGAGTAGAGTATTCTATTAATAAAGGATAGTTTTCCTTAATTTATGAGAGCAATAAAGTAATTCATTTAAACAAACATTTATTTGGTTTATGAGAGCAGTAAAGTAATTATTAAATAGGGAAATTTATATCTGTACTGTTATTTTTTAATATTATTACGGTCTGGTTCCAAAATATATCGTATTTATACGGAGGTCCTTGCTCCCCATTATTTATTTTTTCAAGTTTGCATTTGATCCGATGTTTTAAGCATTAAAATGCAAATTATATTTTTTTTATTTTTTGATATTCATAGGTCAATGTTGCAACCGTCTTATACTTTTTGGTTGGTTCAATATTACCAATATCGTATCACCTTAAACCTTAAGAAAATGAGGTTTAAAGGCGGTCTCATGCGCATTAGTTGCTGAAAACTTAATTGGTGCATGTTAAGGGAATGTTACCAAGTACTAACGCATGTACAATATTAGTTGGTTTTAATTGGTACATGTTAAGGGAATGTTACCAAGTACTAACACATGTACAATATTAGTTGGTCTTAATTGGTACATGTTAAGAGAACCATGTTACTAGTAATAATTCATATAAATCGTACCATGTTAGGCTGTTTGATGTTTCATCGGACCGATTTATATTTTTTAGTCGTGAAACATCATATGGCATTTATATTTTAATTTTTGAAGACTTAAGACAGTCCAATGTTTCGAACATCAGTCGGACTAAAAGATATAAGCCGGTTTGATTTTTGGAACAGTTGACCGCCCTACAAAATTGGCGTTCAAAGTTTTTGAATTGAACTGACTTATAAAATATCATAAAATCAAAAAAATAAATTTAATAGGTGATCCGGCATCAAACTTTAAAAAAAAAAAAAAAATTTAAATTGGGGAAACAAAGAACTCTGCATAAATATACCATAATTTTGGACCATCCCGTAATAACAATAAAATAAAATGGTACGGTCAAATAAACGGGCAGGGACGTAATTTTCCCCTATTAAATATCCATGAAGCATGGAGAAAATGTAGCCGTTAGTTAGAGACCCCGACCCACGCATGTCCTTGCTGCCGGACCATGAGAAAATCCTATGATTATTATTTATTTTTAGAAGAAAATATTTTGATAATTAAATAAAAACAAGAAACTATAACTCTCTTTTCATTTTTTTCAATAAATTATTGTTAAAATTTCTGGGTGATTGATAATTTTCTTCTTTTTTGGGGTGAATATAATTTTCTTCTTTGAATAAAGAAAAAGAAGAAGATATAGAGATTGTTTTTTTTTTATATTTTTCTTTTATTGATCATTTATATTTTATTTTATTTTATGTGCTATTTTCCGCTTTGATTGATAATTTTCTACTTGGGTTGTGTTTGGCGTCACAAAGATTGATCATCGATGGGAAGCAGGGAGAGAGATCGAGAGCTTCTTATTCCTGCAACTGTTGAAGATGGGGGACCCAAATCTTCCTCTCTTGTTCCTTCATCTGCTCATCACTCTGGTAGAGAGGTCTCTCTCTCTCTGTTATATCATGCTAAAGCCAAAGATGTGATTGAACTTCTTTTTTTTCTGCAGAATTGAGATTCTAGAATAAATCTATGGTTTATTTAGTTAGTTTGTTCTGTCCAAAATTCTTCTGGCAATTTTTATTACACTGCTTTGGCTTAAGCATGAATGAATTTTGTTTTTACAGAGTAGACTGTGATTTATCAATATCTTTGATGATTTGATGAATGGGTGCTTCTCTCTTTAGAGCCATCTTTTTTCTCTTTCTGTTTTCCTTTTTTCAAGCTGGTTACGGTTAGGAGACCTCTATCATTGTCAAAGTCTTTTCCCGTATCTTTTCTCACTACTTCCAACCGTATCCTCTTGGGCGTATATGGCTTAATTATTTCGGTGAAGAATTCCAAGTGGCTATCTCTATATTTAACCCATTGTTCATGTCGTAAAGAAACTGGAAAACTTGTTAAAGAAAAGCTTCTTATGAATTGTTCAATTGCATTTTGCATGTGATCCCTTTTTATATTCCTCAACACAAATTGTTTTGCATATGCCCAAATATTGTAAATGATGGAAACTAGTAAGATTGTAATACATCACGAAGAATTACATGACTTTTTGCTTTTTTTTATGAGAACCCAATAAAATCGTTTACTTTCTATACAAGAAGCTCACAAACATTCCTAGCCATCAAATGTGAAATAGAACAAGAAAGACTTGTACTATATTATACGTTCAAATCCCAAAAAACATTTGTCAAACTTTGTGACACATCCCTGGCTGCTAGATTTTATATCTGACAACTAAGGCTAATTATGACCTTCTTGTATCGAATATTAAACACTTTTACTCCATACATACTCACTAAAAAGAAAAGAACATAAAAGTCATGTAATTCTTCGTGATGTAATTGGCTATTATCATCTAAGTAATTTCATGTTTGGATAGTTCATCGTACATTTGTTAATTGGAAAGCCATAACAGTAAAATTTCCATTGAATCAACTTATTGGGAAAAAAACCCGGAGGGGGGGGGTGAGGGGGGGGGGGAAATCCATTTTGTCATGAGTATGCCTTTAACAATGAGGACCCAAGGGAATAAAGTGCTCAATTGTTATGGACTTGCATCTTGTCTAAGACTATTACTAGTACTTAGCTCGAATTTCATGCATATGCAGCCTATTAACAGGAAAATTAGGAAATATCATTTTGTCTTGAAATAAGTTCAAAATGAAGAGAACTTCTAATCCCCCTCTATTACTTTTACTATAGGGATTGTATACAATGAAACCATTTACCTATGATACAAGGTGGTCACAATTACTTACAACCATCCGATGTGAAATTCGATGGTTTGGGTGTGTCACAAAGTTCGAAAAAATTTCTTTTGAAGTTAGAGCTTGGTCAATGGAATAAATGCAGTCACCTAATTTCTCATCCAATTGTGACCACCTTGTCCCAAAGGTAAATGGTCTCATTCTATACTTTTCCTTTACTATATGGGTATGATGCTAGTATGTAAGATTCTCTAGCACAAGATTGTCCCTGACTATGAAACTTACAGCAGAGCCTCGAAAGATCAGAGTTTCTAAAATGGCTGTTTCGAGTTGGTTTGAACATAGTTCAAGCTGAATGGCTGTAAAGCTTTAACAGAAGGATGAGTGTGGCTGATCAATTACATTTAGATCAGCTGTGCATTTAAAGAAATGTCAGTTCTAGTTCATCATTCTTGGACCATAATGCACCTTTTGATGTGTCTATAGTCTATACCCTCTAGTTGGACAAAGCCTCTTCTCTTCTTGAATGGTTCTTTTTTTAATTAACTTCAAAAACTGTTATTTTTCTTTATTGTGCGCTTAAATTCCTTGATTTTAATTTATATTGGAGAAAATGCATTTAATTATCACAAGCCCATAGATCAATGTCTAACATATGTTTGGTTATGTTCCTATTGTATTGTAATCCAGTATGGTTGTTGGACTAAAATTATAACTTCCCTCTCTTATTGTTTTGGGGTAGTTCAGCGGTAGGAATTGAACTTAGGATGTAGTGTTCCAATCATGAACATCTAACTGCTCTAGACCAAGCACATTCCTCCCCCAGATGCCTTCTCAGAATCCATTAATTTTCAATTTAGGCTTTCTATCCAGATCAGGTAGACTGATCTGGGATCCTAACAGCTAGGCAGCATTCAGAACCTTGCATTGTGTTTCAAAAGCAAATTCTTTTCAAAATCTCTAAATGTATGAAATTTTCTTGTCTCAGTATGATATTGAGTTTGATCTGCCTTCGAATTGATTATTGCTCTGGTAGCATTTTGGTTTTGGATGCGAACAATATGGCTAAAATTTCTTCAAGTCTTGTGATGGTCACATCCTAACACCTAGGCAGCATTCACAACCTTGCGTTATGTTTCAAAAGAAATTCTTTTCAAAATCTCTAAATGTATGAAATTTTCTTGTCTCAGTATGATATTGAGTTTGATCTGCCTTCGAATTTGTTATTGCTCTGGGTAGCATTTTGGTTTTGGATGTGAACAATATAGCTAAAATTTCTACAAGTCTTGTGATTGTCACATTTTTAAGATGCATGCACATATGAATCACCCCATGTAATTAGGGCTGCTAATCGAGCCGGGCTCAGTTTTGGGCAGGGCTCAAGCATCTCAATTAGGCCTGTGGGCTGGGACTTAACTTGATTCATGACAGCCAGGCTCAGGCAGCTCAATGAGGCCCACTAGTCTCCCCTGGCTTAAATGACTTGGGTCCAGGTTGGGCCACATCTAGCCAGCCTATTGGCTGCCGCCCTCTACAACTAAAGCTACAAATAGGGCCGGGAAAAACCGGGCCTAGTCCTAGCTTCAATGATTCAGGTTGGAGTTGGGCCAGGTCCAGGTGTGAAAGTTCAGGTGAGGCCTAGGCTGACCATGGCCTGGCCCGTTGGCAGCCCAACTTGTGACAGACAACTTGGCCCAAAAATTTTACAAATAGAATTAACCTCACCTATATGAGGAACTTCGAGTTAGTTTTCAATAATTTGATTCATACAAAATCCATGGTGATATTTTTGCATTGCTGGTTTATTTCAGGCATTTTATAAAGTGGTGAGGAGTTGGGCTTCCAAGAAGTTCATGACCGGATGGTGAGAATCTTTCCAGGCTCTGATTAATCATCTTATATAATATTAAGCGTATCACTCATATTCTTTGAGACTCCTATGCATCAAATGAAATAGCAATTTATGAAAGTATTCTTACTAAATTTGCCCAAATTTTGCTATACTCAGTCCTTGAGTAATTAGTTTCTGAATTTTTCTTTCTTTAGATTTATTGAGTTATTTTTGTATGTATGTTTCATTCAGCTTTCTTCATTTATTTTTGGTGAACTTCATACCAATAAAAAATAAAAATATAATCAATGAATGGTGAGGCTGACACATCAAGAGCCTGAGACTATGGTCCCAAGTCACAACTGAGCTGGTTCTTAGGCTATAATCTGTCCCTTCTTCCTTCTTTTTTTGCCCCACTTGTGTGTGCATGTTATGTGGGGTATTTGGGTTAATAGTGAGCAAAACAAGTAGTTTAGCCTATGTTGAAAGTACCAAATCACAAAATTTATGACTACCACCATACATTTCATGCCTTGCATAAAAGTTGCACTCATTTTCGGATATATCAAGCAAGATGTATAGCTTTTGTGGCCACCTCTTGTTCTCTCTTTGGAGTGTCCATTCAAGCTTAAAACATTCAGACTTAAGGGAGCCAACACTCAACTCCTCTCTCTCTCTCTCTCTCTCTCTCTCTCTCTCTCTCTCACTCACTCAGAGTGTCATGTACTCATATTCACAACTATACTATAAATCAGTTTTTAAGTCTTCGGTGTCATGTATCCAGAGATTGGCACAACAGGTGCTATTCCCACTAGCAGCAAAAAAAGTCTTTTAGACTAGGTTTAGATTCATATATGGGATTGTCTATGAATAAATTATTTATCTTTTGTACATAGAGGTTATAATCATTTTTGTTCCTTAAATTTCAAAATGGATGGTTGTAGGAGTACCATTTAATAGACACAAAGTTCCAAAAAAAAAAAATTATGGGACTTCGAGACTCACCCCAGGCCATCCAATTTGACATCTAATGAGTGGAAATGATCGTGACCTCCATATACAAAAGATAAATGATCTCTTTGTAGACAACCCCATAATTGGTTCACTTTGCTTTTGAAGCTTATTGACCCTGCAGTTTTATTTAGTGATGGAGTTACTTATGTTATAATTGCTTTGCAGTGTCATCTTACTCCCGATAGCCATCACATTTTACATAACATGGTGGTTCATTTCATTTGTGGATGGATTTTTCTCCCCAATCTATGCTCAACTTGGAATGAATATCTTTGGTGAGTTTCATATTCCGATTCACATTTGGACGAACTAGAGACCCAACTTCATATCTGTTTAGCTAATGCCCAATTTGATATAAAATAGAGATTGTTTTGGCCTGTGTCAATGCATTAAAGACACAGGACTTATGTCTGAAACTTTAGAAACTTAAACACTTCTTTTTAACTTTTCTTGTTGAAATGTCAATATAAAAAGACCTATAAAATCCTGCCTCCCATATTGTGAATGAAATCCAGACATATCATGTCTAAAAAGCCTATATTGGGGAGTTGGCATTTTCAATACTTGTACGTGTGTCGAACACTAACAGATGTGTCTGTTTTCTAGACATGAGCGCTATTCAATGTATAGTTTGTGTAACTTTCAGGCTTGGGTTTCATCACTTCCATAACCTTCATCTTCTTAGTCGGTGTGTTTATGTCTTCTTGGTTGGGAGCATCCGTCCTTGGCCTTGGTGAATGGTTCATCAAGCGTATGCCTCTCGTGAGCCATATCTATTCAGCTTCTAAGCAAATAAGTGCTGCAATATCACCCGGTATGCCCCTCTCTCTCTCTCACTGTATTTAATCTCATGCAAAAGAGTAACTAAATGGGAAAATGTCATTGAAATGATCAAACCACCTCAAAAAATCACTAAGACGATTGTATAAAATAATTTTTAGTTACTTTATTAACATCATTTCACTCACATACCCCCACCATTTCGTTAAAAAAATGACCAACATGCATATAGGTTTGGAACGCAAACTGGTAGATGTATTTTGGTAAGTTGACCCCCGACACCAGTGGGTTAAATTATGCAAATACACCCCCCCTGTTCTAGACTCTAGACTCTGAACATAATATTTTAATAAAAAAAACATGTGTATAATGTTTCACATTTGGAACCCAGAACAAGCAATGATATGTACAATATTGGATAGGCTACTTAATGGTGCTAAATTACCAAAGAACCTCTACTTGTTCATGATTTCAAACCCTAAACAGGGGTCATATGGGTATTTTTTACAATAATTGATAAGGTGCATAAGTGAAATGATATTTTTAGAGTAACCACTTTATTAATAAATTGTTTGATTTGACCACCTTCCTGATTTCTTGAGGTGGTTTGACCATCCTAATGATATCTTATCTGATTAAATTTGCAAGGCCTGATTTATTTATCATAATGTTTTTTGATGCCATGCTGCTAAAGACCAGAATTCACATGCCTTTAAGGAAGTGACCATTGTAAGGCACCCGAGAGTTGGAGAATATGCCATTGGTTTCATTACTTCGACTGTAATTCTTCGGAGTGGCATTGGAGCAGAGGAGCTTTGCTGCGTTTATATCCCAACAAATCACCTATATATTGGAGATATATTTCTTATTAGTACTAAAGATATCATCAGGCCCAACTTATCAGTACGCGAAGCAATAGGTAATGAAAGCGCTAGTACTCAAAATATCAATTTAAAGGATTATAGTTGTATATTTTTTATGCAAAAAGGTCACAATCATCTATAGCTATCAAATGTCTTTATGTCTCAAAAAATCAT
The DNA here is from genome assembly GCF_000471905.2 of Amborella trichopoda. The sequence continues at coordinate 640,905 of NW_006500103.1, forward strand.
TAGTTGTATTGAGATGTATTTATCATAAGTGTTAAGGATATTGACGGGCTTAATATATCAATACGTGAAGCAATTGGTAGTATATTCTCCATCATTGTAACAATTAGTTTACGGGATTGCATACCATAAACATGTTTATCTTTGGTACAAAATATTACAATCACTCATATCCGTCATATGTGAGATCTGCCTAGTGGGGACGAACCGTTAATATGCATAAAGTCTAAAAAAAACTTTCTCATACTTTTAAGCTAGTGTTTGAAAAATCAACAATCTAGATAAGGAAATGGCTATTGGGATCAGGAATTGGTGGGGATCAACTAGGTTCCTAATAGAACTTGGCATCGGTACGTTTTATAGGTACCCACTCACTGATGTCAAAGAATCTGTTAAGGAATCGAGCGATCCAAATCGGCTAAATCATCACATTCTCACCTTTTTTTATCTTTAAACTTAAAAGTAATAATCAAAATATTTTTGGGACTAATTCCCACACTGGAGAATCAGTTCAAGCCCAACCCAATCAGTGATCCGGATCAATCCAATTGGGGGTCCACCCGGGACTGATCCGACAATTCGATTTGGGATTTAAGACACTGCTGTAAACAAAACTTAAAACACGCCTCAAGTAACGTACTTTCACATTTGATTGCTAAGAGTGATCATGACCTTTTCGTATCAAAGATAAACAATCTTATTGTATACTTATACTCTCTGTTAATCTGTTTCTTCAGCTATTCATTTACTTTGGCAAATGGATTATTTTTTGGAAAAATATCTCGATACCCCTATTTTTAGGTTTCATTTCACAATAGACTCGAGGTTTTAAAAAATATCTTGAGACATAAAAATTGTAGATTTTTAGTTATTCAATTTATGTAAAGGAAGAGTGTATATAAAGGTAAGGCTATAAACAATCAAATTAAGGCGTACCTCAAAAATTCAATAGAAGATGTTGTTTCGATACCCATAAGATGCATGCGTATGAGAAAAAATGGATTTCACGGTTTGAAAATAGTGCATCTTGTAGTGTATCTTTTGGATCGTCAATTTTCAAATGTTCATAGATATTCTCAATCTACACTACTTTTTAACCTTTAAATTTATTATTAGATATGAAAATAAATTTTTAAGCCATCACAAAGATTTTTAGTATTGAAACAACATCTTTTGACGCCATTTGAAGGTGCACCTTATTTTAATGGTTCATTTTTCAAGTCATGGATTTAGTTGTGTTTCATTCTGCAAGCTGTTTGGTTTTCTTTGCATGTGTTGATTTCTTTATGCATGGAATTGCAGAGATTGTTGTTTCTGGTGGCATGTCCATTCCACAGGTATTGTCTACTTTGGATATTCAGGCCACCATCCCCTGATGTACGCATTCGACCGACCTTAACCTAATTGCGGGTGTTGAGATATGTTGGGGAAAACACTCTCTCTCTCTCTCTCTCTTTCATTTGAAACAGGGATAATGCATTGTATATAATTTGGGGAACATTTTCTTATTTATTTATGGATAAAAAAAGTTAATGCTGCCCCATATTTCAGTCTCTTGATTCGATGTAACTGCTACCAAAGGCATGTTAATGCACGTTTCTATTTAGTACTATCCAGTGATTTAAGAAACGGATTGGTGACCCAGATCAAGCATAGTAAAAACCGGTCCGGATCAATGGATCGGTGGTCCAGACTGCCATTTTACTCTGTGGAAAAAAAATTGAACTGGGAAAAAATCACGTAGAAAAATAGTGAACCAACCAAAAACCGGTACGGATCAGTGAATCGGTGTTTACTGTAGCAAAATAGAATTTTTACTATGTTTTATTATAGCAAACAGCATTTTTACTATAGCAAAATATCATTTTACTGTAGCACATCGTCGGTTTTCTTCTAGACCCAAACGATGTCCTATTATATTGATAGAATCGGCATGGGATGACCGATTTTCGAGTTAGACTGGATAATTGTGCCGACCTCATGTTTTCACTGGTATTATTGGACTTGCCCGAGTCTACTTGGAATCGAGCCAATAACTCAACCTCTCCCATAGAATTGTAAATATCTCAGTGTATGTAAAAAAGTTTCAAAAACCATCAAAAAAATGTAAAGGATATGGTTCACCATCATCATTATAGCATTTTTCCAATTAATTAGGGGGCCAACTAAATGAATCTTGGTCTCTCATTCTTTATTAGAGACAATATCCTCAATGAGCCCATAAGTCCCCATATCTTTCTGAACTACTTCTAACTACATCTTTTTTTGGGCCTATCCCTTGCCTTTTTAAGTCTTAGCAATTTGAATTAATTTGCACATCCGAACAGGTGTTGTACTTGGTCGGCGCCACACAAGGTCAGCCCACCTAAATTTACTCTCTCTCATCTTATCGTTTATTGGTGCCACACGTAAATTTTCTCAAATGGATTGTGTCACATCTAAATTCTCTAATGAAAAGGACACTGGTACATTGCATAAAAAATCTTACCGTCGAACTTTTTTTTTTTTTTTTTTAAGGGCTTTTTGGCCATGTAAAGGACTCGGCCAAGTCTACTCAAACTCAATCGAGTAACTTGCCTCTTCCAATGGCCAAGTCACTTGGTCGAGGTGATTGCCTAAACAATCTTTCCATTTTCTACAATCTCAAGATTTTAAAAATTAAATTTTTATTTTTTAAATTCACAAAAAATCAGTTAGCGGTGGCAATAGACCTAGACCCAACCAAGGCCCTGATGATTAGACCCAATCCAGGTCTAGGTATGAGTCCAAAAACTGGTCTAAGTGGGTTGGATTTGGATCTAAATCTTGGACCCAAACACTATTCGAGACCTGATCCCACGTTATATTTTCAAATTCCAATTTATGAAATATATTAAAATATATTTAAATATATGAATATTTTAATTTTTGAGTCGGGTTTAGATCCCATATTATATTCTCGGATCCAAGTCCCTTAACTTCGGATCAATGGGATCTGGGTCCGGCGGGTTACCACCCCTAAAAGGATAAACCATTGATTAGGAATGAGGTTCACAGTGGAGTTAATAAATTTCGAAACGTAATCTCCTTTTAATTGCACGTGCATAAAAAAATATTTACTCAAAAAATATGGTATTTCGTAAATAAAGGATTCCCTTTTCCTATTAGATTTTGTTTTTGTACATTCAAATTATTGATAACAATTATTGAATAAAATTTGGAGTTAATTATTGTGATTTCTCATTTGGTGGAATCTGCCTTAGGGCCACCTGCCCTATAATTCCTGTCATAGAGTCCTACCTCAACCGGATGCCATATATCTCTATCATTACATGCGGTTCAATATATTTGAATGGGTGTGGTATCTATAAGGTTGCAACTTTAAACACGCCAATTAAAGCGCACCTCCAAATTTTATCATAACATCTCCAAATTTTATCATAAAATGTAATTGTAGTAAAAGTTTTTTAAGATTATCTTCAAATCTATTTTCATATCTAATTATAAAATTTTAAGCTACAAAAAATGGTTAAAATCAGATAGATCTATAAACATATGAAAATCTTAAAAATGGGCGGTCTAGATAATGTGTTGCAATATGCATTATTTTTTTGACTCAAAATATTTTTTTCTTCTTTTTTTCATATTCAGATGTCTAGATGTCGAGATGATCCATTAAAGGACTTTTTAACATTAAAACAACTTTTTCCGATGGATTTTTGAGGTGTATCTTTAATTCTACATTTTAAAGTTTCAACGTTACATAAAGTTTTTTCCTATTAGAAGGTGATATATGAATAATTGTTATTGGAAAAGGTTCATGTAAGGTTGTAATTTTTTATAATAAAAACTCAAACTTACATTATAGAAGTAAAATGCACTTCAAAATTCTTGTAGAAAAGAGTGTTTCGAAGTTAGAAAGCCTTCCAATTGATCATCTCGAGCTCGAACCTAAAAAAAATTAAAAATAAAATAAAATGTAAAAATAAAAATAAAATGTAAAAATAATAACCAAAATACTCCTAAAATTTCAAAAGTATTTTAATAATTTTTTATCTACGAAAATAGTTTATTATTATTTTTATCTTTGGTACCCCTATCAGATCTATACATGCTCCAAATTTCATTTCAAAATTTATTTGTAGAACAAAAATAAAAAAAATAAAAAACTGTAAGTCATTTGATCAAGATCTAACGATTAAAAGCTAGCTTGAGACATTATGACTCAAACCATCTAAACCATTACTCGTATCTGTCGGCTTAGAGTAGGGCTCACACATATTATATATGTGGATGGGGCCACATAAAAAGCATCTCCTTTCGGGTTAAAAAAAATAGTACATTGGCATCATAAACTGACGGCCTAGATAGCCTGAGAAGTATACTGTACAGTCTTATGGAATAGAGTTATGCGTTTAGTGGAAGGGCGGGATAGAGAGTAAGGCTAACAATTTAAAAAGATTATAAAACGGTCACATTTACATAACAGGTCCATTGTCGTCTAGTCCGGTTAGGATATCTGGCTTTCACCCAGGCGACCCGGGTTCAAATCCCGGCAATGGAATTTTTTTTACACTTTTAAAAATAAAAAACCTTATGACCTTTTCACTTACCTTTAAGTCTTAAAAAAAAAAAGAAACCTTATCACCTTTTCACCTTCACCTTTAAGTCTTAAAAAAACAAAAAAACCTTATCACTTTCACGCTCGAAGTCTTTTTTTCAGAAAAAAATATATTCATCACCACCCTCTAAACCTTAAAAATATTTTCATCACCACCCTCGAACTTTTAAAAAAAAATTATTTTCATTACCACCCTCTAAGTCTTAAAAATATTTTCATCACCACCCTCTAAGTTTTAAAATATTTTTCATCCCCGCACTCCATGTTTTAAAAATATTTTCATCACCACCCTCTAAGTGGGTGACGACGTAATGACATACATTCTCATGTTTAAAAACTGTTTAACTTTTATAAAAAAAAAATTTCATAAAAATATTTTCATCACCATCCTCTTCAATTTTTAAATGAAAATATTTTTATCACCACCCTCTAAGTGGGTGACGACATAATCACATGCATTCTCTAGTTTAAAAACTTTTTCACTTTTTAAAAGAAAATATTTTCATCACGACCCTCTAAGTGGGTGACGACGTAATCGCATACATCTCTAGTTTAGAAAATATCCCAAATGGAGCCTTAGTTTAAAAAAAGCTGAACTGGAGCCTAGGGACCATTTTGAATTGGAAAATTGTTGGATAGGGCTAGCTGAAAGAAATACCTATGTGAACATTTATGAGGGAATACATTTTTTTTTTTTTCTTCACCTTTTTTTTTGGCAAAAAATCACTAACATGTGGTCTTTATTATAATAAAATAAATTTCAAAATAAAATCAACATAACAATAAAATCAAGATTTTAACAACTTGATCTCATTGAAAAAACTATGCACTATGCTTGAGAATAAAAGATAATATTGCAAGAAACAAAAGGAAAAGTGTCAGAGATTACCTCAATCGGACTTATTACACCCCACGCCAAGTCACCATCATCCGATGGCACGGGATCAACGGTCTAGCTTCAATCTTGAACCGGGAAAACAAATTTCGGCCAAGCCACACCAATAGAACATGAACCCATTTAATCACAAACTCAAACCCTAAGTGAATTCTCTTAGCAACCTAGTTCGAGCGAGATGGATTCTCTTTTTGCTAAACCCTAAAACCCGTAGCCATAAATTCATATTTGAGAGATATGAGAGAACGGTATAACCCAAACCCTTAGGTTCTTTCACAATGTGGGAGAGAAATCAAACATGACAGAAATAAACTTTCTTAAGAGAGAGAGCTAGAAAGATAAGGTGTGTAGATTTCTTGGTAGAGACAATCCTTTTTTATAGACATTGAATAAGATTACGGCTTCTTAAGGTTTTATTTGGCTTGCCTCTTCTTGTGAGATTGAACATAAACCGTCGATCAAAGGCAACTTGTGGGGTAAGAGATCTTAATCATCCATTTTATAAATGGGTCATCAACATTATAGAAGCTACGTGAACCATCATCCCCCTTTCTTAAACCATTTTTTCATCAATAGAAATTAAATAAATTAAATCTATTCAAAATATTGTGCATACTATAAAATAGCACAAGTCTACCCAATTTTTCTACAAAATCTTTCAAAGATATATCAAATCAATATTTAGTCAATTCATTTTTCTTTTTGTCTTTTCCTTGTTTTTTGATACAAGTGTGAGGCATCTATTTAAGCAAAAAAATGTCCAAAAAGTAAGGAAAGTTTAGTGATGAATCGAACAATTCACACATTTGAAACAATTCCAACCCATAGTTGTGTTTTTTATAGGCATTTTGAAATAAAAGTAAAAGAAGTGGGTACATTGTTAAATAGTCAATCTCCTACGGGTATCGATATATTTCCAAAATATCAGCAGAGACAGATAGTAAACTCAAGAAAGATGACCTCAACACCTCAATCTACAATGGGTGGAGAGAAATTCAAGAAAGATAACCTCCAGAAACTGACACAATTGGTAGTAAGAGAAAGTCCATGCATTTAGGAGCGGTGAATATAGTTAGTACTGTTTGTTTGATCTCCACCAGACAACTATACAAAACTTGTGCCTCGTAGCACTGTTATAGCACAACCCGCACCATAGATTCTTGCGTCCTCAAGAGATTGAGAGACATGGAGAGGGAGAGAGCGAGAGATGGAGAGGGAGAGAGCATACAAAGAGGCACCCAAGCCATCTGCAAAGTCTTGTACAAAATTTGGATGCTATTACATAAACCAATAAAGAAAAACTTAAGCACCAATATGACAGGCCAAAAAGCAGTTTAACTCGATGCTTGCTTGGTGTTATCACCAAAAGATGACAGCATGCTTCCAACTTGTTTAGCTACCACTTCCCAGCCAGGTCCACGAAGAGGAATAGTGGATTTTGCATCATTGTTCTCTGGAGTGTCCACCATATCACTTCTATCTAAGACCCTCAGTAAGTCCTCCTCACTTATATCTGTCTGCACAAGTTTATCTTCCTCATCCTCCTCTTCTTTCAGCAAGGCCAATAGATCTTCATCCTGGAATTGCCCATCAAATAACCACGTAAAAATTAGAGATATTGTATTTATTCATAGTTAAGGATCATAGAGATAGTATCACAAAGAGTGCACAGGTTTAGGGAGATATATATTTGTTGGCTGCACTATGTGTGTGTGTGTGAGAGAGAGAGAGAGAGAAAGATGTATTGGTACCATCAAAACACAAACCTAAAATTCCAGTTCTTTTTGCTACTGGTGAGAACATTCAAGAAATGTAAATATTTGCCAGAAACGACATGACAACCCATGTAACAAAGTCTAGAAGAATTTTCGGCTTCACATGAAGAAGTTTTTTTGCTTGCAATTATCAATTTTGTAGTAATAGAAGATTGGAGAAATTGGACTGACCGGTAATACAGCAGGCTTTGTTCTTTCTTGCTGAAACTGCCCCTTCTCAATAACCAAGTTCTCCAGCTTCAACTTGGCAGAAGCTCTCTTCAACATGCGGCCCTAATAACCAAGCAACCAAAGGCTTACAAAGCAAAAACAAAACAATAATATACACAGTACCATATAACCAGTGTTTAAAAATACAGACTCGGGCTTGGACTTGCCATGGTCCCAAGTCAGACCATCAGACTTGCAAAGTCTCAAAATAAAAATACATAACAATTACGGACACATGTCAGTCTCATCCAGAGCAGGTCCCAGCATCCTGCTGGGTCCTAGTGCGACTCTGTGCAGTCCAAGCGCAAGTCAGCATTATTTTAATCACTAAACGCATGACGGTGCAAGAGACATACCTCGACCGAGTGCGAGGTTGCTAACCTGTACACATGAACAGGCTTAGTTTGCCCAATCCTATGACACCGATCCATGGCTTGCAAATCTATTTGAGGATTCTACATATCATACACATCACATTGTCAGTTTCACAACGATGCTGGCTGTATATTTATGTAAATAACCCATCAATAAGACACATTTATCTAGTAAAAATAACGGTTAAAAAGTACTTCACAGATAAATATAAATGTAAAAGCGCAGATAAGCTTGAGAATTTATGAATGTATATTTGTGTTAGTATAGTTAAAATAACTGTAAAAAATTGTCAGCATATATATACAGAAGAAAACAGCATAAAAAACATAGAGAAACTCACCCAATCACTGTCATAGATGACGCAGGTATCAGCTGCGGTGAGGTTGATGCCAAGCCCACCAGCACGAGTGCTTAGTAGAAATATACTCCATTGACTATCCAAATCATTGAATTCTTTTATCTGCAAGTACAAAAAATGGCAAAGGAACCATTTAAGCCAAGTTGTAGTGAATCTATTTGGCAATTAAGCAGCCACCAATAAGGGAAATCCATTTATATTACGATATCAAATTTAGTGAAGTTTGGAAACATGAGTAGGCAAAGATACATAAGCTGAGAAATTAATCCCTTCAAGGTGATGAATAAAAATTAAGAAGTGCCTCCTCAAATAAAGATATTCCAAGATGCAATGAACTGACAATTATCAGATAATACAGATGACCTCCAAGAAAAAGGAATCACCAACAGGATCAAGATTTTCGCATGGTGCATAACATTCAAATTGTTCTCCTAAAAGCACATGTTTAACATCTTTTTGCGGCTAAAAAAAAAGTCCAAAACAATAGCAAGTGAAGAAATGTGTACAAACTCTATTTTGTGCTACCTGCTGTTGCCTTTCAGCTAATTTAATACTTCCATCAATGCGGCAAGTGTTAAGCCCTTTCTCACTGAGGAAGTATTCGATAATGTCTAGAACCTTAGTCCACTGAGAAAAGATAAGCACCTAATAACAGCACAGAGTTTCAAAACAAGTTAAGTAACAGGGCCAATAACTTACTGATCAAAAAACAAGAACCATCAGTAGCAGCATCTCTAGAAAGATCCAAAGTTATTGAAAACCATACCTTGTGTCTTCGAGCAAGTAGATGTGACAATATCCTATCTAGTAGCCGGAACTTGCCACACTGTTCCAACAATTTCTCCACCGGAGGATAAAATACTGCACAAAAAATAAATGGAAGCAAGAAGAAACTATCAAATATACAAATAGGTTTTCAACATAACCTCCATAATTTATCAATTCATATAACCATTGAGTGTAGAAAACCATAGCGAAGATGCTTCAGAATTTTTGCCAATTAATGTTACCATTAAGTACAAGTTAACTTCATCAAAAAAAAAAATGTTACCATCAAGTACTAAAACCCATAAGGTACATGGGCCTAGCACAGCTACCAGTGCAGGTTTGCTTTTCTGTTGTCTGAAAGATAGCCACCGAGCAGCTTAAAAATGTGGAAAAATTCTTTCAGAAAATGGAGTGGTTTCAATGAACAAGTTTGTGTTATATGCGCGCACAGTGCACAAAGAAAACATGCATTCACTCATCTTGGCTATCAATCAGCCAAGATATGCGCTCAACTAGGATTCAAGTGCCCCTGATCGACTCCTAACCACAGTTATCAGCACTAAGCCAACATGGGTACATGCGTTTTCCATGAGCAATGAGTACTTGTTATATGGTCACTTCAATAATGAGTCAGATAACCACATGAAAACATGCACATATACATAGTTACATTGGCATACACATAGATTAAAACAATTATCATTTCACATATTTACCACTTTGAAATGATCGTCACAGGAATCATTGAACATGGGAAATTGGGAAATCAAGCACACATGGCTAATTATACATTTTTCCAAGTGGATCGTCTTTTAAAAAGGCAGTCGTTGAGCAACTACAGCAGCCAAGGGAAAAAAATACCAATTTTTATTTTAAAGATTACTATTTTAGAGATCAAGGATAAAATAGTCATTTCAGTAATTAGACCGTTTTACTGGTTATTCACCTTCTTTCTAGCTCCACCCCTCCACCCCCCGGCTCTTCTTTCTATCTAAGCCAGTCTATGACGAATTTCAAACAATGTTATTGGAACATGACTGGACAATAAATTGGAGAAATGTCTGGTCCAATTCACCAAAAATATATTAAGAAGAAAACAAAATTACATGTGTTTCCAAAATATAGTTTTTTAGCTGACCAAGCTGGTTGGAGGTCCAATAGGCAGTCCAACTAGTTGGACCGGCTAGTCCGGTCCGGTGATGACAATATTTGTCAGCAAATAAATCATAAGAATTACACATATGATGCAGCAAAAATCAAACCAACAAGTAAAACAAGAGAAGAGGAAGCTCTCTTTTCTTTTCATAAAAGAAATTTCACTTTAACATAATGTTTCTCATGGGCATTATCCCCCTTTGATACATGCCATCAAGAATAAAATAAAAGAGTATCCTCTATCTTTCAAATCACGCACCATAAAAATCTTCCTAAATTTTTTTGTTTTTTTTTTAAACTTCACGTGACTCCCTGCTCTCTATCTTTAAACAACTACTTTCTCTCCATCTAGATTCACCAATCTAGGAAATATTCTGTCTCTAGCCAACATATTCTCTACAAAATCCTATAAACTAGGAATCACTAAATCCCATAAAAATAGTATCAAGCCCCACCATCATAGGATATCTACACCATCATAATGAGACCTTCCTTAGCACCTACGTAATCTACTCCCAAGTCCCAACTAAAACCTAGGGAACCAAGTGACTAACTAAATTTTAAATGTAAAATAATCCCAAGTCTAACTACTAAGAACCAACCACTAATTAAAATTATAAAAATTAATACCCACATCTATAAAACATAAAAATAAAAAATAAAAAATTTTGAATCAACCTATTCTTAATATGCATCAACAAATTGGAAATTTTCTTTTTTAATTTACATTTTATGAAGGGCTCAGAAATGAACAAGGGAATTTATTTATTATTCTCAATATATATTGTTAGCTGTGCTCCATATTTCTGGCGAACATAAATGGGTGTGAGCAATTACAAATTTGCAAATATCAGCAATACCATCGTTATCAAATGCAGATTCCAGAAGGTCAGGATGGTTGCAGTTCTTGCGAAGCTGGATCATTAAATTGCTCAGCTTTGCTCTAAAGCCCTTTGCTGCATTACAATAATATACAAGCTAATGAGGAATATGGAGAAAGACTGCTAGAAATAAATAAATAAATAAAGGCTTTCACATGGCCTTCTCAAATTCACTTTATCCATATATTTTCCATTACCTAGACTAGACTGACATTACAGCATAGAATAACAACAGCAACAACCAGCTTACCATGGAATGCCTTCTCTATTAGATAGCCCTCAAGAGTTTTGTTGATTAAATGATTCTGGATATTCTTTTGGTGTTCAGTCATATTAGCATAAAGAATTATTTCCTTCTTCTTGGGAAGATTCTGCTCAACATTTTCCTTTACCCTTCTAAGCAGAAATGGTCGCAAGATCATGTGCAACTTTGATATCACCTGCAAATCCGTTTGGGCTCTACATATAAATTTCAAACGAAGTGACCAATAGTTATGACACATCAGAACTAGGAGTGAGTAAAACTGTGTGGAAATCCAAATAAAAGCATACATGAACCCTCCATTTGTCATCCGATTCTTCATGCTGAGTCTCATCATTGGACTTCCCAGACCAATCAAACCTAAAAAAGAAACAAAAAAAAATCAAACAGAAAGATAACAATAATGCCAAATGCTGCATACAGGAGAAAACAAGTTCTAAAACACAAGCCGGTGCAGCCATCAACTTATCATGTCACTAAAGCCATTTTACCTAAAAAAACATTTGGAGAGATCAGAAATCAGTTAATTCTTTAGTAAAGTGAACAAAAGTGGTATTGCATTGTCAAAGTTAAGAAGGATAACATGCATGCAAATATTAAACAGGATGCATATTTTCCACAATTCAACCAAGGTGCATTCATCACAACAAATAAGCCAAGTAGAATAATTTAGAATGCTGATATATGAGCACCACTTATCTGGGTTGCCGGTAATTTTGTTGACATGATGACTAGAGCTGTCTCTCAAAACCGTGACAAAGACAAGTGATGAAGAAGAAGTTGGAAACTTGGAACTACATAAAAAATTTAAGTAATTTCAAGTTTCAACAGCAGTGCAACAACAAAGAGCAAAACCCTAACCTGAATAGAGAGAACCAAAGCCATCTCTCAAATGAGAGAAAAGGCAAGGGGATATAATCAAAAAATGCACGAAACCAGTGTTTCAAAAAGTGCTAGGCGGGTCCTAGGTGGCCTGGGAGGTCCAGGCCGCCCAGCGTTTAGGCAGGCGTCCAAAACCTGGGCGGCCCAATTGAATCCAAATAAGGATTCTGCAATGCAGTTATGTCAGTATCAATTATATGTATTGCAGTATATAATTCAAATTATACTATATATTAGCATTTAGCACACACTCCATAAACATAACCATAATACATATGTCGGTTCATACTCCATATCCAATTAAAACTTAAAATTTACAACCAACCAAATTATCAAACCAAATTATCAAATAGTATCATACCAGCACTGCAGTATACTACCATGAGGAAGAAAACAAAATTGAATTATGAAACTATGAAAGTAATACTTGAAGGGTCAAAAGAATCTTCAATAGTTCAATACACAATACTTCAATCAAAGTTCAAACTTCAAAGTTCAATAATTATTCAACAATCAACATTCATCATTTATTCATCATCAAAAAATCTTGAGTCAGCTTCATTGACATCATATTCATCGGAGTCAACGGAGACGTCACCCTTCTCGACATATTGGTTGTCCCCGTCCTCCTCCGTCTATTCTGAATGAGCCTCTTCTTCCTCCTCTTCCTCCATCCTTGTTCTCTATGCAGAAGATCTCTGTAGCATGATGTCTCTGAAGCATCCATGACCATGTCCCATGTCAATCCTTCATGCCCCTCGACCACATCATCATCAACTAACCACTACATAGCATGGTCCATATTTTTTTATCTGATGAGGTCTCTCTTATCTCTCTTAGCAAACCTATCCTTCAAGAATCGATTGTACTTGACATAGACTAAGTCATTGAGCCTCTTTGATTCAAGCATGTTCCTTTTCTTTGTATGAATCTAACAAAATCAAATGAAATTAATTAAAATCTAATATCTATGGTTCATGTATTATTTATAAAATTATACAAATTACCCTTACGGCCTTACCCCTTCAAAAGTACTCCAATTGCGCTCACAATCGGATGAAGAAGCGGTTAGGTTTAAGATCCAAATGGCCAACTTTTGTAAATTTGGAGAACTAAACCCATGTTGGCTCCACTAATGGGCGGCAAAGATATAGAATAAAATCATAAATAAAGAATAGAATTACTTGAACTTGATGAACTTAAGAACATTATTAATACCTGGATCAATTTTGGCCCTTTGCCTTATCGCCATTGAACTTCCAAAAGACTTTAATGAGCACTTGTAATTTATCGACTCATCAGCGCATATAATATCCTGCATATCAGAATCAGTGACTAGCACCTCTACACACTCATTAAATCCATTCATAATTGTGTCATTTGTTTGTATATCCTTGTCAATATAAAAAAAAATTGGGTTCAAATAATAACCAACTGCATGCAATGACAGATGCAGCTGCCTATCCCACTTTTCATCAATAATCTCCCAAACAAGCTTGTAGCGGGTTTCTTCATCATTGAAATTTTGGGCCATCTCTCTTTTACATCTCTCCATAGCATCATATATGTAGCCCATAAAAGGCTTGTCACTATCAACCATGCGAAGGACTTTGACAAGAGGAAAAAATACCTTAATAACGCCCTTCACCCCTCTCCAAAAAGCCTTAGAAAGTATAACATCTCTCACCATCTTCCTAACCTGATCCTTAAACCACTTGCATGCTCTCCACTCATTTGAGATAAACATTTGCCTCAACTGCACTCTTCTTGAATGCATGTTATCTAGGCATAAATACCAGGTCGCAAATCTCGTGACCTCAGGCTCACAATCTCTTTCTTCTTTGTAAAGTTACACATCATGTTGAGGGTGAGATAGTGGCTATAAATGAAATTTGTAACCAACTTGGCCTTCTTTACTGCACCTGCTATCTCGGTTAAACCGCCAAGAGCCTCAAGCATGAGGTCTATACAATATGTCGCACATGGTGTCCAAAAGATTCTAGAATAAGCTATGCACAACAAATTAGATGCAGCAACATTAGGAGCAGCATTGTCTGTGACAACCTGTACAACAAGATGCTCCCCGACCTCCTTGATTTCCTTCTCTATCACTTGAAATATGTAATAGGCATCATGGATATGATCAAAGGCATCAATAGACCTCAAAAAGACAGTCCCTGCAGAACAATTCACAAGCAAATTCATTTGACTTCTTCTTTTCCTAACACTCCAAGCATCGGTCATAATAGAAACCCCACACTGAGCCCATGCATCTTTCTTAAGTTCTACAGCTTCCTTCGTGACACTCACTGTCGTTTCAAAAAACGGTTCTGAAAGCTCATATGGGGTTGGGCTTTCATCCCAAGGCCAAATTGGCCAACCGCCTTTATTACAGTATAGAAGCTGCTTAAGCAAGGGGTATTGAAAGGAATGCCCGCCTCATAAAACCATGTAGAAAGATAATACGCAACTCTATCTCTCTCTTCCTTCTTGATTTTATTTTCAATGGTGGTTTACTTTTTTGTTTTCTCTCCTGCAACCTCAAGGTCAGGCTGAGGTAAAAAACTATCCATAGAGCCTCTAACCCGAGACTTCTTAGTCCCAAAACCAGAAGTAATTACAATTCCCTTCCAATTTCCCTTAACAATGGATTGTTCAACCTCTTGACATCCTTCCTCTTTCTCATCACTATCATCATCATCAAAATTGACCCAAACCCCAAACCTAATCTCTGCTATAGGGGGCATAACGGCAAGATGTTTTTTGAACCGGTTTATGCCCCCTTTTATATCATTTTCACAAGACTTGCATCGTATGCAATTTTTATCATTAAGATCTGGGTTATAGCCATATTTCCAACCGGAATCACCACTCATATTAGATCCCGAAGAAGACATCTCAAAAATAATGCAAATTACTAACGCAATAAAAAAAAATCACTTACTTTGAGTGTGATTGCTCAATCTTCAAACATTCACCTCAAAGATGCTTCTAAATACTTAAAATCTTCTAAAAAAAACCCCTAATAACTTTGCAAAACATCAAAGAGTAAATCTAATATCAATGGGTGATGTTTTGATCAATTTTTGTTAACTTTGATAAACCCTTCGATCTTAAAAAATTCACCAAAAACTAGATTTTTGGGGGCTTTCTCTCTCTAAAATTGGCTCCAACAAGTTTTAAGGTTCAGATGAATCTAAAACCCTAATTTTTTGCCCTGAAAAACATAAAAAAAGACCAAAGTTGCCCCTAATAAAATTAATTTCCACCCATAGGCGGGACATAAGCCCTGGGCAGCTGCCCAAGGCTGGGCGCTGGGGCCCACCTAGGCAGGTTCCGTACCGCCTAGACAACCGCTTAGGGATCAACCGTCCAGATTGGCTGCCTAGGCCTGGGCGATGCGCCTTCGCCTAGGCGTTGGGCGGTCCGCTTTTTGAATCATTGCAAGAAACCCAAAGATGCCCACCATGTTTTGTACAGTGGTTTACTATGAAAAAAAGACCATGTCTAGCTATTGCAATACAACATTCAAGAGAAGTCTATCCTTGAATCAGAGAGAAGGGAGAAGTATGGATCAGTCGGTTTACTAGTGACTCTCTAAGTCTTTTTACAGCAACATTGTTGTAAGTATTTGTTTATTCATCAATAAACGAAGAAAAAAACACATACAGTTTCTTCTCAATAAAGCGAACAAATGGCACTGAAGTATCAACATATTTCAAGCAAAAGCATCTTCTGATGTTATAAATTCAAACAAACTCCGCCTTTGCCAAGCCCCTTCCTGTCAACGCCGGTCCCAAGCCCAGGTAAAGCAGGAGGGCTGTGTTAGGTAGGCAAACAGCATAAAACTTTGCCATAACTTTTCAAAAATCCTGAATCTACGTTATCTGCTCATGCTAGGGTGTTCCCTATAAGGGACACGTTGTATCGAAGCCCAGGAACAATGAGAAATGAGCAAGGGTTAGCTAGGGCGTTCCCCAGAAGCAACGTGCAACAACGCTGCCAGCTTGAAGAGAAAAAACATGCAAGGGTTCCCACAATATTCTGGACGAGCGCAAGTAAAGAAGCTAATCCAAAACAATTGGATTCCATTAAATATGTAAGAGAGTAAATAATAGGCTCCTATTAATTAAATATGTATTAGGGGAGGAGATAATTAATATACTTAGTATTTATATGCCACAGGTAGATGACTAAAGGACTTAATTAAAAAACAATTATGGGAGGACATGGATGGACTAGTCCAAGACATACCAAATGAAGAGAGGACTTTTTTAAGAGGGCACTTAAATGGTCATGTAGGGAATGATAATAGAGAATATGAAAAGGTACATGGGAATAGAGTTTTGGGAAAGAATTGAGATGGATGAGACTATTCTAGATTTTGTTATGGCCTACAACTTAGCAATAACAAAAACCTACTTTAAAAAGTGAGATGAATATTTAGTAACTTACAACAGTGGATCACATAAAAGTCAGATAGACTTTTTCTTAGTTAAGAAGATAGATCGACCATCATGTAAAGATTGCAAGGTTATCCCAAGATAGAATTTGACCACACAACATAAGCTCGTGGTTTTGGATGTCAGCAATAAAGAGATGGAAGAGAATGAGCCAAATTAGTAGCTGTCCAAAAACTTGGTGGTGAAATTTTAAAAAAGAGAAAATAGACTTATTTAAGGATAAATTAGTAAAAGAAGGAAATTAGTATTATGAACACGAAGTTAATGTCATGTAGAATGAGATGGCTGACTGTATTAAGAAAGTGGCAAAAAAAAATGTTAAGATAAGCTTGAGAAAAAAGAAATTCCGATAAAGAAACTTGGTGGTTGAGTAACAAGGTTCAAAAAGCCATTAACGAAAGACAAACGTTATAAAACTTGGCAAACTAATAAAAATGATCAAAACTTAGAAGAATATAAAAATGCAAAGAAAATAGCAAGGTTGGCTAAACTTAAAGCATATGATAATTTACACAATAAACTTAGAAGAAGGGAGAAGCTGAAAAAGATGTATTCAAAAAAACAAAAATAAGAGAGGAATGGATCTAGACTAATATTAAATGCAGTACGAATGAGGATGGTCTTGGTGAAGGATGACGAGGTCAACAAGAGGCGGAGAATTTATTTTCAAAAATTGCTAAATGACAAACACAATGGAAATATAACGCTAGGAGGAAACTTTTGGGATAAATGAGGGTGGAGGTGATAGATACATTTGCAAGATTAGGATATCCGAAGTAAAAGAAGCTTTTGAGGAGGATGAAAATAAAAAAGGCTTTAAGACCACATGGTATCCCGATAGAGGTTTGGAAGTGCATTGGGAAGATTGGCATATGTTGGTGAGCCAAGTTGCTCAACAAAGTGTCGAGAACAAAAAAAAAAAAAAGCCATAAGAATGGACGAAAAGTACTATGGTAGCTATTTACAAGAACAAAAGAGACATACAGAATTGTAAAAACTATCAAGGGATCAAACTTCCGAACTTATGGCTTCACTAAGGGTATGACCCTTAATAGAGCAAAATGGTGGACGAGGATTTGTGTAGCCAACCCCAATTAATTGCAAAAAGGCCATGGTGATGATGATGACGATGATGATGATGGTGATCAAGGGATCAAACTTATAAGCCACACTTTGAAGTTTTGGGAGAGTTTTTTAGCAATGACTAAGGTATGAAATGAGTGTATCAAAAAAATAATTTGGTTATATGTCAAACAGGGGAACAATATAGGTTATTTTCTTACTTAGGCAACTGATTGAGAAGTTCAAAGATAAGAGAAATGATATCTACATGGTTTTCATTGTTTAGAGAAAGCTTACAATAGGGTACCTAGATATTTAATTTGGTGAGTGTTGAAAAGAAAATGAGTATTTAGATGCTATATTGATATGGTGGGAGATATGTACGAAAAAACATTAACTGGTGAGTGGAATACTAGTGGAAATACAAGTGGTTTTTGGTGACAATATGCCTACATCAGGGGTCAACGTTGAGCTCATATCTCTTTGTTTAAGTTATGGAAGAGTTAACTAGGCATCTGCAAGATAAGATATTGTAGTGTATGTGTTTGCCGATTACATAATTTTGATCGATGAGACTAGAAGTGGCATCAATGCAAAGTTAGAACTTTGGAAGAATGCTCTGGAAAATCTAAAGGTTTTTAAATAGTCGGACTAAGCCAGAATGTATAGAATGCAAGTTTAGTAATAATTAAAGAGTTAATATTAATGGCTTCGAAATCCCTAAAAGAGAGTATTTTCTATATCTTGGTTTAATAATCCAAAAAAATAGAGAGATTGAGGAAGATGCCGCACATAAAATTAGAGCTAGGTGGGCAAAGTGGAGATGTGAAACTGGAGTTTTATGTGATCACTGCATACCAATGAAGTTGAAGGCGAAGTTCTTTGCTTTGTGGGATGGAATGTTGGGCGTTCAAGAAACAACATAACCATAAGATAAGTGTAGCAGAGATGAGAATGTTGAGATGGATGAGTGCAAGACAAGAACAGATAGAATTAGAAATAAATATATTCAAGGGAACTTAGGGATGGCTCCATTAGGCGACAATATTAGGGAAAGTAGACTTAGATAGGCTGGCCATATACAGCATAGACCCAATACAACACTTGTTAGGAGGTGCAATTTGATTCAAATAGAAGACTCTAAAAGGGCAAAGAGAAGGGTTAAAAGGACAAGGATTGAAGTAGTAAAAAAAGATATGGGAACTTATAGTCTTAATGAGGGTGCAGCCCTTGATAGAGCAGAATGGAAGATTAGGATTCATGTAGCAATCCCAAATAGTTGGGATAAGGCTCTAATGATGATAATGATGATAGGTGTATTGCTAATGTAATGGTAATGGTCAAAAATTCAGACTTAGCATCTTCCCCCAAAGAGAATCAACTCCAAACAAAAGCATGAAGAGGCCTTCCTTAGCTAAAGAAGACTGCAACAAGTCTGTTACTCTCCGACAAAGTTCAAAAAACATACATATTGTGAAGGAAAAGTATTGCTCTTTGTTTTTATAGTAGAAATGATCGTTATATCAAGAAAAGCACTTTTAATCACAAAATGGAAAAGATGGAGTAGTAGAACATAAAAACAAAATAGAAAAATCACAAAAGAAAATGATATAACAGTGGAAACATTTGACAAATAGATTACTTATAATAGATAAAATAAAAAATAACATTATTTTTGTCATTTTTTAAAATAACAAATGTTGTCTCCGTTCTTACATAATATATTGAAAAGATGATTTTATGAGTGCTAGACCTTTACATAACCGCCACTTTATTGAGTAAAATGGCCAATAATTGTTGGACAGAATGCTTCTAAAGTCTAAAAACCCTCCTAGCTTTATACATCACAATAATTGGATCCAATAGTGCTTTAAACAGTAAATAAAAGCTCGATTTCAACTTATAGAAACTCACCAATCGACTTAAGTTGCTGACTTACCTTTATTTACACTTGGAGGAAAAGGATTTAACCCATTTTTTTCCTAAATATATTTTTGTCATTTTATCGCAAAGTGAGAGTTGGAGGAGTGGTACAAGTGCTGCTCTACTTTGCAGACGATCCAAGTTAGAATTCCCCCCGTGATATTGTTTATGTTTTTTTTTCCAGCTTTATTTTTAAGTTAGGAAAACTCTGAACTAGGCCAATTTTTTCCGATCTTACTGTTCAACTCAGATCGAGTAGAATTAGATGAAGCGCTACTTAAGTCAACCACCATGTTCAAGCTCTTCAACAATGGTTATAACAGTTGTTGTTTTTAACCAAACTGCTATTCTTTTGAACCTGCCAGGGATCAGTAAATGACAAGGACTAGTGGTAACAGTATGAATGTAGCTGTTTCTCTTCATTGAATGCAGGAGTCTTAATTTTAGAGGTCAACAACTTGGTGGCTCAACCATTTTTCTTCCTAATAGTGTCCCACACCACTTGTTACTTTTACCATAAACTAATATGAAGTTTCATAGCACTGGAGACCTATTAATCTTTTAAGTATTATTCCATTCAACAGAATAAGGAATGCAAATATTGTCAAATGTTGTATATTTGCAAATCTGAACAAAACAAAGGCAACCAAGTCGTGGTCAATCTAGTTCGACAACCCAAATTTTCTTGATGGAACCCAACCATTCCAGTGACTTGGTGTTGAATAAATTTGGTATCAAGTGAGTTATGTTACCATTGTCAAAAAAACCTCAATTGATAAATTTAAATAGAGCACTAATGAAGAAAGAAATGAAGTATACTAAAATGAACATCTCCATAAACACAACTTGAAGGTGTCCACAAAGTACATGTTAGCAACACAACATGTCCAAAATATTTTTCAATTAAAAAATGAAAGATTTCTTGAGATTTCCAAAGCAATAAGCCCACATTTAAAATATAGACGAATCCATAAAGAGAAAAGCATTTCCCTAAGCTACTAATACGCACGAAAACACCAGAAACAGATTGAATGAATATAAGAACACACATACACAGAAAAAGGCAGCCTATATTTGGACCGATTCACATACTCAGGTTCATTATTACCATGAAGCAATACTATGCCCATGAGCAAGCCTACTAAAAACCAATAATATTAAGAATTATTATTTGAAAGATGGTTAATTCAGTACATCAATGAAAGAGCAGATGTATCTTTCTATTTCTGGAACAATATAGGTGTCATTCTTAAAAAATAATGCCTGCCTTCAAATATAGAACAGAGAGGGACACCGGGAAAGAAAACTCACTCGACTCGATCAATTTAATAACATCCAATAGTTAAGCTACGTACAATGCATGCAAAGTATTTGTTTATGATATTCATGCTAGAGCATGATTCTCCTTAAAGGAACAACCGCACGAACAACCATACTCCAAAGGATGGAAGTAATACTTAAAATCTTCTGCATTCAAGCTTTTGCTCCACTTTCTCCATAAATCTAGCCTCAAAAAATTTGATAAGGCACTCCTACAATCTAGGATTCCTACCTTCATTCATATTGAAGTTAAAAATACCCAAAATAATCATATTGGCAAGTATCAATAAAATCATCATTTAGCAATTAGCAGATGCAAATAAATAACACATACCAGGATTGAAATTCTTCACAGGATGAAAAAATATCTGGAAGAATGAAGTGTAATAAAGACCAAAGCTCTGCCAAATTGTTCTGTAAAGGAGTTCCAGTGAGAAGAAGCTTATTTTCAATTGGTATTCGTTTTAACTCTCTGAGCAATTTGCAGTTCATATTCTTCAAGCGGTGACCCTGGAGAAAAGGGTTGTTAGTTAGACGTATGAGTACCAACATGCCATTGGTGAGGAAACACAGAAACCAACAAAATAAATGTCAAAATGGTATCTTAATTTAAACAAGTACCTCATCAACAACAACGTACTTCCAGGTGAAGTGAGACAGAAATTTGGAGTCGTTCATTGCAATCTCATAAGAAGTAACAATGATGGGGAAATCAGGACCTATGCTTCTTGGCATGTGATTCTTTCTGAACTGCAACCTCTCGTCCTTATCCCCGTGGTACACCATAGCCTTAATTGAGGGAGCAAACCTAGAAAGCAGATATCCGGAGTCATTTTTTTTTACTTGTTCAATTAAAATTTTATAAGAAAACTGTCCACAACAAGACATGCCCAGAGAATAAGAAACATAAATAAAGGTACCTAGAGAACTCATTCACCCAGTTTGACAGAGTAGAAAGGGGAGCTATTATCATGTAAGGACCATCCAAACCCTTCCCTTTCAAATGAGTAAGAAGGCCGATCGTCTGAATGGTCTTTCCCAGGCCCATTTGATCGGCCAATATCCCATTGAGTCCATTTTGCCACAATGAAATCATCCACTTTACACCTGTCACTTGGTAAGTCTTCAACTTTCCACCAGTCAACAAAGGCGCGATCTCTGCCTGCTCTCTTGCTGCTTGCGCCTCTTTCTCTGCTTTTGCCTCATTGGTCAACTGAGATTCATCACCATTTTCATCTTGCGATCTTGCAAGCATGCAATTAACAGCCTTCCTTGCTTTATTCTAATGGTCACAATACAATCATTCCCCACATAAGACATGATATACTCATGATCATGCAGTAGACAAGTAGATGATCATGCAGTAGACAAGTAGATTGAGAATTTACACCACACAAACAAATAATCACACTTCAGTAGACGACATAAAGAAACAGCTTGAAAATGTATAAGAATGCCAAATGGACTTGGAAAAGGAAAACGACCAGAATATCTAATAAAGGGAGTGTGACAAACAGACAAGCCAAGAACTAGAACAGAACAGATTATGCAATTACTCCATAAGCAGAGTTTTTACATTTATACCATTTATTGTGTTAGCAGCAAGATATATATTGTGCGTGTATGTGTGTATCCATGAATTTCGTCAATGAATAGCTTAAATTGGAACACAATTCAAACAACAGCTAGTTCTTAAATGATAGAGTCACACATGCTCCAAAAAATTTCAATCAAAACATCAAT
The DNA here is from genome assembly GCF_000471905.2 of Amborella trichopoda. The sequence continues at coordinate 663,574 of NW_006500103.1, forward strand.
AAGAAAACTAACAGTATTGCATGTAGTAGCTTTCTTCCTCTTTTTTCCTCTTCCACCCTTCCCTGAGGAAGCAGTTTCTACAGTTGTGGTCACGGCTCCATTCTGTGGAGTCATTAAAAATTCAACGAAGTCAATGCAAGCAAGTGGATTGCTGGTGCTCATGGGTATCTATGTTATTTAGAAGTGTAATAAAATTTTTTTCCATAGTGAACTTTTGTTGGCAATCTTAATAATATCCCTTTTTCATTTTTTATTTATAATGGGAAAAAGGAAAAAATAAATGGATTGAGATATTACAAAGGTGATGTCATCCATCTTTTCAAACAGAAAGTTAGTGTAGAGCTGGGTTTGTGTAAGAAGCTCATCCAATTTACTGAATTTGGAACTTGATAGGCTTGATTCCCCAGGCTCCCTTGACTTATTCTTTTCTTCGTTTTCCTCGCTCTCTCTCGCCTTGTGTAAGTCCGCCTCTTCTTTGACCATAGCCTCCGAAATTAGAGTTGTATCCCCAAATTTTGCATATAGTGATGTAATAGCATCTCCCTCACATGCAAGATTCACTTCTCCTGTGCATAAACCCTGCAAAATTCATTAAGGGCAGGCTCAGTCAAACATTTTTTTCCTACCTACAAATTAGTTCTTGAAACTTTCAAAAAGAGAAAACAGAACCCAATTCAAATAAGTAACAACAGTTGAATTTGAATAAACGTTAATTAGAAAATTCAACAATGCAAAATGAAAAGGAAGGTGATAAAGAGAACGTTTACATCAATCGTAGTAATAATAACAGACTAATATTATCCATTCTTATAACTGCTTGCCTTTGCTCTTTTGAGCTAACGCACGCAAGCATGTTCTCACTAATCCCCCCATCTAAAAATAAACAAGTGCAACACAACAATTTAATTTCTAAAGCAAATGGGATATAGAATCTTGACATATTAAATGATAAATAATGAAATCAATTACATGAAACAAGGAAAAATAAAATCTTTCGAAAAACATGGATGAGTACACATCGAGTTTGCATCATACAGCAACTATCAGAAAGAAGAAAAATGATACAAAGCAACCCATGCAAACCATGTGTTTGTTTTGCGCATCTCATCTTTTAGGGAAAATGAATAAATAGCAAACAAATTTCTCTACCATTTACTAGAAATTAACACAGGAGAAACCCATTTTTCTAGAGAAGAAAACCATTCAAAATAACAAATGGAGCACATACCACATAGAATATGGAAAAAACGGCACAATTTAACAAGGCACAATGTCTGTTGTAAAAGGGCGACAAGCACATCAAATGTAGGCCTAAAAAATGATTCAATAGGAAGAAAACATGGTTCAAGTATGCTCCATAAATACAGCAAATGCATCAAATGAAAAGCTCAAAATGCTTCACTATCAAAAAAGCATGATAAATCTAGGCATCATATAAAAACAGATACACCAAATGCAGCCTGAAAAATGGCTCAAAATAATAGCAAATTTAAACTACGAGAAAAAACAACTAAAAAGAAAAAAACCAAAAAATGTGACCCCTAAAGAATGATAAACAATCAAGACCAACCTCGTCTTCCAATACAGATATTGGGGAATCCTTTGATGTCTCATTCTTCATTGACAGCTCTGTATCCATCTCCTATTTATAGCAAAAACCCTAAAACAAACAATAATAAATCACCATTAAACCACTTAAAAATTGATTAAAACAAACAATAAATGCAGGCGAAATCATGGACCCTCTCGCATTTGTTTCTGCACCTCCAACCCCCCGATTCCAACCAAATGACCCGAAAAACAAAAACATAAAAAAGGAAATAAAATAAAATGCGAAATATCAAGGAATCAGCTGATCTTTAAACGACATGTCATCGTTAGTTTACCTGTTTTTGAAAAAATTTTGCAGTAAATGGAGACGAATAGAGCGAGAAAACCGGAAATGAAGTGAAAGAAAGTGGGACTAGGGTTTCTCCTCTTAAAGCTGCGAAATTGGCGGGAAAATGAACTCAGAATTTATAGTTAGAGAAGATAAGTACGGAAATAACCTCCAAATAAGTAAATGCCAACTATGTCATTTCCTTTTTTTTAATGAGTGGAATGCTGGGGCGCCTTTGTCGTTTGAAATGGACGGTCATTATCGGCTCCTTGGGAGAAATTATAAATTTGGACCGTCCGATTAAAATTTCGGATTGATCGAGAACTAGGTCATGCATGATACTCACAGGCTGTCGACAAACGGATAGTTTCCAAAAAAAAAAAAATGTAACTAAATGGCAAAACTATTTTTTTGTTTTTGAATTTTAACTAAATCGGAAGGCTTGATATAGATAAGGGAAAAGTTTATATAGAGCCGAGGCTCTAAACGATCACATTATAGCCTACCTCCAAAAATTCACTAGAAGAAGTTGTTTTGATGCCCAAATATCTTCAAATTGATCATCTTGACATCAAGATGCATGGACATAACAAAAAACAGATTTCAAGTTTTGAAAATAGTGTATTTTGTAACACATTTATTTACCATCAATTTTCGAGATTTCGACTTTTCATGGATATGTTGATCAACACTATTTTTTAAGCTTTAAACTTTATAAATAAATATGAAAATATATTTTAAAGCTATTACAGAGATTTTTGGCAATGAAACCACATTTCTCGACATTATTTGAAGGTAGGCTATAATTTGATTGTTTAGAGCCTAGGCTCTATACAAACCACACCCTATAGATAATGGGTAATATGAATATTTGAAAATCTCATGTTCAAAAAACTAATATTTAAAAATCTTAATTAAAAAAAAAAAAAACCCTTGGGTCGAACCGATCACCTAAGGTGGCAACAAGTTGAGTCCAGTTCGACCCATACCCAAATAGTATTCAAGTCCAATGTTGGACCCGAACCTGTCCTTTGGTACAAAAATTTGGGCCCATACTTAGACTCAAGGTTGGGTCTTCCCGTTGGGTCCCGAGTCTGGTCGGGTATATTGTTACCCTATGATTATGAGCTTCTTTTTCTTTTTTTGCCCATTTTTTTTTTAACATCGTATATTTATACTATTGGTAGCGTTTACAGTATTGCACAACATTTATAAATACCTACATATTACATATAGCCACATTCCTTATTGCTTTATGTGATAACTGGAAATTCCTAAGAGACAAACGTATTGACAATATTTATGAATACCAACATATACCCTTATTATTCAGTTATATACGGGAAATAATATACATGTCGTGTCCTAGGTCTGGTTGGGTCCATTGCCACACCTACGATCACCCCTCATTTAGAGTCGAACAAGTTGATCAACAAGTAGGTCGAAGTAAAAACAAAATATAAATACGAGGTAAATCAAGGTATAGGAATTTCGTACGTTCTTGAAATATTGGTTTTGAATTAATAATATTAATTTCGAAGGTGTTTCTACACCCCTTGGTCTTCCCAATTTTGGGAGGGGCTCGAACTGGGCCCCTACTAGTCTTGGTTCAGGTCACGTGGTTCGGAGTCGAAGCGGCAATATTTTGAGAATCTGGTAATACACATGTGCATTGTTCAATCCGAGTGTTTGAATATTTATATTAGGTTGAATCTTGATTTGATGGCTGAAAATAAGCCAATAATTTTTTTATCATCTTTCAAGTTTTTTTTTTAATTAAATAAAAGATAGACGATAATTAGTTGCGAGTTTTGAAATTAACACATGAACAACGCTTGGTATTTTGAGCATTTTGATGGGAAAAAAAATCCCAAATGGTGATTATGGGGGAGTTGATTGAATATATATATATATATATATATATATATATAGGGTTAAAACTAAAATTCCATATGACACTAAATTTTTGGAATTTAACATTCCCGAAAAAAATAAGAAAAGAAAAACAAAATATGTTTACTTTAAAAAAAAATGGCTTAAAATTGAATAGAGACCATCTAATTTTAATCTATCAAAGTCTAAATAAGAGCTCAAAGCTCATACTCTACTTTTTGAAAATACTAGTAGGGTAATTCTAATTCGATGGCCGAGTAAATGTTCAGCGGGTACCCCTATTAATACATCTATGAGAATGTTTAATAGCTTTATTGAGAGCAATTCCTTCATGGATCCCCTATTATAGGTACCAAATTAATCTGTCTATATCTAAACTAGATAGATTTATAATCCCGATTGAATGGTTGGACAATTTTCCCCCTATCTACTGTTAGGGCATTGACAAAATTATCATCTGACCATTGTCTTATTATGCTTAATACATGACTCTTAAAAAGGGGGCCAAAACCTTCCAGGTTATAAGTGAGTTGGTTGGAGGAGAAGGAAATAGTTGAATTGATTATAGCTACTTGGGTTAATACTGTGGTGGAAGGTACTTTGGATTTTCAATTGCATGAAAAATTGTTAAACATCAAACATAAATTGATTGCCTGGAAGCGTGACAATAAGTTTGATACTAAGGCTAAAATTGACGGGGTTTTATCAGATATTGAAGCTTTAGATCATAGGGTCCAAGACGTTGGAGTACTTTTTGAGCAGCTGGTTATGGAACCTAATCTGAACTGTAAATAGTTGGATGAACTACACACATTAGAATAAAATTATTGAAGGCAAATATCCAAATCAAAATAGCTAAAAGAATGAGATCTCAATATCAAAATTTTCATGCAATTGCCAATGCGAGAATAAGACAAAATAATCTCTTTGACCTATCTAAACCTGGTGTGGATTATGGAATGCTAATGCACTGGAAGGTGCAGTGATAAATCATTTAAAAAAGGCTTTTACTAAAGAAATTAAAGTCACACAATTTTTTAATAGAGTCCCATTCAAAATATTGTCGATGGAGATGAAAGCTGGGCTGGAAAGAGAGGTTACTAAAGAGAAATTACATAAAGTAGTTTTTGCATTGCCAAGGGACAAGGCGCCAGGACCTGACAGTTTCCCTCTAGCCTTCTTCCATCGATTTTGGAATGTGGTTAAAGGGGAATTATTGGAGTTGGTGAGAAGCTTTACGTGATAGGGACAAATCTTTAAAAGGGTTAATTCCACATTTTTGGCTCTGATTCCAAAAAATGGCACCATTTATGGCCTTTCAGATATCATATCGATTAGCTTATTGATTAGTTTTTACAAAATTATTGCAAATGTTATGGCAGAAAGATTAAAAGTTGTCCTCCCTCTTCTCATTTATAGTACTCAATCAACCTTTATCCAGGACCGTCAAATCATAGATAGTGTACTTGTGGTACAAGAATATATTCACTCTAGAGTTTTAAGTAAAAAGCCGGGAATTCTTCTGAAGTTGGATATGGAGAAAACTTATGACAGGGTAGAATGGGGTATTCTACTATAAATTCTTAAGGCTATGGGTTTTTGGTAATAAATGACAGTGTTGGATTTTTGTATGCATCTCTTCTGCACATTTCTCAGTTTTATTTAAGGGAAGTCTTATTGGTTTTTTCAGCGCCTCCAGAGGTTTGCATCAAGGAGATCCCCTTTCTTCATTTTTATTCACAATTTATGCTGAATTTTTCAGCTTGATGCTAAGCAGGGTAGAAAGTTTGAGTCATTTTGCAGATTTTAAGATTTCTAACTCTAGCATTATTATATCCCATTTACAGTATGTTAATGACACTCTAATGTTATGTGATGCGAAGCTCTTCAGGTTTCTAATATTGCCAGATGTTTAGAGATTTGTGAAGATACTTTAGGCCTTAAAGTCAAATTTCATAAATCATCTATAGTTGGGATTAATTGTGCAGAGGATGTGATAATGGATCTGGCTAATTTGATGGGGTGCAAGGTTGTTTCGTTCCCCTTACGCATCAGGGTTTTCCCATTTATGATTCGCAACTTACTATTGCAGTATGGGATATTGTGCTTGAAACAATACAAGTCAAATTAGTTATTTAGAAGCACAAGTATTTATCTTTGGGTGGAAGGGTGACTTTACTGAGAACTTGCTTATCTAATCTTCTGGTTTACCAAATGTTTTTTATCAATATGCCTGCCTCGGTTGCAAATAAACTAGAAAGAATAATGCGGGATTTTCTTTGGGGCTCCACTACTGAAAACAGGAAATCTCATTTGCTAAAATGGGATAAAGTTTGTACTCCCAAGAGAGAATGTGGCCTGTGTATTTCGAAGATTAGATTGGTAAACCACGCTTTGATGTGCAAATGGTGGTAGTGTAGTATCCTTTTGAAGGATCATATTTGGTTTAAAGTTCTTTTGGTCAAGTATGTGATAGACAGATGCAGTGTTTGGCTCGGGGGTAGAACAGGCAAAATAGTATATCAGGTGTGGAAGGCTATCTACAATTGTAGGCCCATGGTGTCAAGATACTTTAGGTGGAACTTAGGTGATGGCAAACAAATATCTTTATGACATCATAAATGGTCGGGAGACTATCCATTAAAGTTAGTTTTCCCTGCTTTATTGGGATAGTCACCTGCCCGATCTGAAAGTTAGTGAGGCGGTAGAACAAAGGGGCAATCTTACATCATGAAATGTCTCCCTGGCGTATAGTCGTTTGAGCAGTATAGTATTTTCCCAATGGTATGCTTTGATGGAGATACTGGATAAAGCTTATATCTCGTTGAATGTAGAGGACAAGATGATTTGAGAGATTGAGAGTGATGGGATGTTATCTGTTAAATCATGTTACAATTTGTTATTTCATGATTGTTGGAGATGGTCCTACCCTAAGATTGTTCAGATATGGAAATGGCCATCCGACATAAAGTTCAGGTATTTATTTGGTTGGCAGCTATGAATAAGGTTTTGACTATTGACAATCTGATCAAAAGATGACATTTTTTTACCAAATGTCTGTCTTATTTGCAAAGTTGATGGAGAGCCTGGTGTGCACCTCTTCATTCATTATTCATTCACGGTAAGAATCTGGTTTTGGCTCTTTTGGATTCTCGGGATCAATTTGGTACTTTATTATTCGATTGCAGGGATAGTATTACATTTTTCTATTTTTCATTACCAAAGACTGGAAAAATTATTTGGAAAATAGAAAAAGGTGTCATTCTTTGAGAGGTGTGGAAGGAGAGAAATAGAATGACATTTGAGGGGAATTCTTTGCCTTTTGAGAGATTATTAAATAACATCAAACTTTCGATTTGGTCTTAGTTGTCTGTGCTATAAGAGGGGTGGGGCATCTCCAAGGTTGATGTCATGGCTAATCTAAGTAGCCTTTTCCTTATTGAGAGTATCAGAATAGACCACGATGTATTTGGACTGTGCCTCTTAGTGGAAGTTTGAAGCTAAATTTTGATGGTAGCTCTATGAGAAATCCAAGTGTAGCTGGGATTGGTGGTGTTTTACATGATTCCTCAATTAATATTTTATTCTCCTATGCTAGTCCGATTGGGGTTAAATCTGCCAATTTTGTTGAATTAGGTGCTTTACTAATCTTGGTAGAAATTGTTAGATTGAAGAGGATTATTTAAATATTATTAGATGGTGTAACAAAGAACATAAAGTCCCCTGGGAGTTTCGATCCCCCTGATAGAAGCTTTGTCAGTTTCTTTCACCCATGTTTATTGTGAAGCGAACTATTTGGCCGATTCTTTAGCTAAGGGTGGTGCTTATTTATCTTCTCTTGTTATCTCTAATGATGTAATTTCCTTTTCTTAGTCATCAATAAAAGTTACGAACATTTGTCAAACAAAAAAATCTAAAGTGGATCCAATTTTTTTGTATTGGGAAAAAATCCTCATAATTGGCTTTTTTGCTCAAATAGCAAGCATGTAGTGTGCTCGAGTAGGACACTATGCATGCTCTAAAGCCACTACACTACTAAATCTTAGGGATGGGAATGGGTTGGGTTCGGTTGGACCAGGACCCAAACCTGGACCGGACCTTTCAGACTCAAAAGCTGGACCCATATTCGAACCCGTTGGTTCCCAGGTTTACCTGTTGGGTCCCAAGCCTAGTCGGGTCCATTGCCACCCTATGACTGTGAGCCTCTTTTAAGTTAAGAAAAAAGACTATGCGCTTCTTCTTTTGTTGGTCATTTCTTTTATCATTATATACCCGTATTATTGGGAACATTTATAGGATTGCACAACATTCATGAATATCCACATATACCCACATTCCTTACTGTTTAACATTAAACATTAAATTTTTAAGAAACAAACATACTGGCAACATTTATGAATACCCACATATCATATATTCATATTACTTGGGTCATGTATAGGGTCTGGCGGGACCTAGACCCGAATATTATTCAGTTCCAAATTTTGGACACCTAACCGAATCCAATATATCTAGTCTACTCGTCGGGTTCTGGTCAGGTCTACTGCCACCCCTACCGAACTTTATTTAATATTCAACCATATTCAGTAGAGCCATAAAAGCATTAAAAATTCTCACCAAACTAAGGTGTATCACCTTCAAAGAAGGCTCATGGACAACGATACAAGGAGTTATTATCCAACTGTAAAGTAAGTTGATCGTATCTGACTAATTCTTATTCAAGATGTCAAACAATGACTAAGTGGACTTTTTAAAATTTGGGCAGTTTTCTTATAGACGTATGCTATTCCAGAATTGGGATTCTACTAAGGGGGTTTTCTAATAAAATATCTTTTTACACGCATAGGTCATAATAGATACCCAAAGCCATTAGATGTAAAATTAGACAGAGGTCACAAGCACCAAAAACCATAAATCATCCGCTAGGGATGGCAATAGGTTGGGTCAAGTCTGGGACCTGACCTAATTGAACCTTGACCTGATATTAAAAATAAATAAATAATAATAATAAAATAATATATATATATATATATATGTATATTATTTTACAATTTTATAACTATAAGGTTTTATTTATTTAAATACTATTAAAATATTATATAATACAAATTATTTATATCTTAACACTATCCGGGTCGGATCGGGTCCACATGGATCGGACCCAACCCGCCGGGTCCAATTTTTTGACCCATTCGTAAACCCAGATCCGATTCAGGTCCATTGCCACCCCTATGTTAGTCATCCACACTGACAACAAAATTATTGGATTTTGAGTGCTGTAATTGGCACACTCGTGGCTATCTGGTTTCATATCCCTGACCATTTGACGTGAATGTGACCTTTTTGAGTGAAGACAACTCTTAGCCATGGAGATAGTCATGTATGTGCATGTTTGCGATAAAAAATGCTTTTCCTCTTGTTTGTTTTTTTTGTCTTTTATCTTATGTCAACTTATTTGAAACTACTTTTATAATCAAGAGCGTAGTTTATTTCAACTCCTTCAGTTAAAATACCTGCTTGGGAGGATTTTTTCAACTTAAAATTTTAGGAACCTCTTAAGAATTACTTTATGACTATTAAAAAGAAAAAAATAATAAATTATGAGTTTTTTAATACTTAGATATCACCATCTAAAAATTATATAGACTTTATTCAATATCGAGACATTATTTTTTTCAAGTTAGGAATATTTTTTATTGAAATTAATCTACATGTTGAAGAGGTTACATCCCTAAATTTTGGATTCTGAGATTAATTATAAGTGGGATTTTGCTCGAGGGAGTAAATGAACACTCTACTCCTGTGAAAGTAGAAAATCTTTTTGCATCACACAAATAATGGCCATTATAAAGTTGTTATTGTGATAATCCATGGTTGCGCAGGAACCATGGATTGTTGGGTGACTAATCTTTCCGATTCATATTCGGATATGGTTTTCTATACGGGCAAGCCCACGGACCGTCTACATTAGACAACTTAGTTGGACAGTGGAGATTGTACAATGCAATCCACACTATCCAAGGAAGTTTGACGGTTGAAGGTTTAATGGAACAATTTACCTTCATTATTTAGGTATGCTAACTTTTATTTAACAAAAGATAAAGTTTATACAAGGCTTGCTTTAAAAAAAATAAAAAAACTATACAAGGTTGACACCTTAAAATGTCGAATTAAGGTGCACCTCTAGAATCCTTCAAAACGGTTGTTTTGATGTTAGAAAAACACCCTATTGGTCATCTCGATGCCGAGATATATAGATACGGAGAAAAAATATATTTCAAGTCCTAAAAATAATGCATATTGCTATACATAATTTGGATCGTTAATTTTCATGATTTTCATATAGATATGCTTGATTTGAACCAATTGGGGTTTAAAAAATTATAATTAGAAATAAAAATAGACACCCACACCATCCTAATAATTTTCGACACCAAAATTACATCTCATGACAAAGTTTGGATATATTGTTTAAAGTTGCAACTTTATGCAAACCACACCTTTTAAAAAAACCTAGTGAGTTTGGCTTCGTTAAGCAAATGTGATGTGCTAGCATTAATTGCGATTCGAGGTAAAATGAGTTTCATTTTTCCAGACAGGTTAAATAGATTTAGTGACTTATTTGCAACCTTTTGGATCTGAAAAATAGCTTTTGACAAGCATTGTGAAATAACTCAGCCTACTAGTGCATTTTAAACTATAATTAAGCAATTTGGTAGGTAAGGCAAACAAGGTCTTATTAATTTGAGGAAAATCAAGTTATTATTGTAATTTATATGTTTTTTAGGTGGATTACTGAGAATGGGAATGTACATGTGGTAGGAATGGAACTCAATAACATCATATTGTGGCATCCACCACCTAGTGTGGATTCGTAGTTACTGTTGTGATTTTAAAGTAACAAATAATATTTTAGACATTTTTTGTATTCAAGAGGATTGGTCTTTTCATCATCCTCGCCCACTAAAATATGTATAAATTGCTCCTATTGGCACAAAAAACAATCATTTCAATTAAAGTTTTAATCAATCAATTAAGAATTAATTTCCATAAGGCGGCAATCTCACGATGTAAGGGCATCTAAAAAACAACTAAAAGAGTTTGCTCTGAGGCTAAAAAACCTTAAAATTGATCACCTCAATGTCGATATATATATATATATATATATATATAATTTCAAATCCTAAAAATCATACTCTGAAACACATTATGTAAATAGTCTATTTTTAAGATTCTCAAGCGATCTCATAAAGCAAGGGCATCTAAAAAATCATTGAAAAAGTCTGTTATGGGGCCGAAAAGCCTTCAAATTGATCCAATGTCGCTATATATATATATAATTAATTTTTAAAATAGTACACTTTGTAACACATTACGTAGACTGCCTATTTTTAAGATTATAAAGTATTCATAAATATGCTCAATTTGGAAAAAAGCTATGATGAAGATAACGCTCGATTGAACAATTTTGTTGAGATTTAAAAATTATAGTTATCGGTGAAAATGGATTTTCAGGTCATTTGATGTTAGTGCTAAATCACATCTTTTATAGTCTGAATGTACACCTCACTTTTTGATGTCTTATATGAACTGTGCCTAATAATTTTTTGTGTGCACTTTACACAATGCATCACTTTAAACAATCGATGTCAGGTAAATATCTGGACCCAAGCAAGAGATGCGATGTTTTGAGAATTTAGTTTCACCATTGAACATGAAATCTATAGATGAAAAATAATGCATATCAATATCAAATAGGTATAAATACTTGAAAATCTTGAAAATAGACAATCCACATGCTCTCTTGTAAGATACACTATTTTAAAGATTTGAAAGCTATATATTTTTATAGTTATACATTTCGAGACCAATCTCATGAATTGAAGACTTTTCTAGCGTGATAACAAGTAACAACATTTTTAGGGTGGATTTCTATAGTGACAAACATTTTCTAGTGGAATTTTTTTTTAGTACGCGTTGGTTTTACAGTACAAAAATAATGCATTTTATAATGCGTTTCAGTTTCAAAAAAGGGCGAGGTATATAAGGTGTCGATTATATATTACTGAAGCAATGCGCACTTCAAAACCATACCACAATATACAATTCGGTGCTGGAAAGCTTTTGAGATGGGATGAAAATCTATTGTTATTCTTGAGTAGTAAATTTAAAGCCAAATAAATATGCAGATGAAAATCTATTGTTACCCTTAAGTAGTAAATTAGCTAATTCATTATACTACCTTCATGACTTGAAATCGTTTTTTTTTTTAATATCTATACAAGGTTGAGATTCTCAATTTGAAGGTTTTCTAGCATCATAAATCACCTTTTTTCTGATGGGTTTTGAGGTCCATCTTACTCCAATAGTGTAAAGTCAACACCGTCTATAAACTTTATCCTTTCAAAAAAAACGAAAAAAGTTTAAACAAGGCTGCGACTATATATTGTAGAAGTAAGGTGCACCTTAAAAATTTAGTACAGAAGAGTGTTCTTAACTTGGAAAATTGTTCAATTTATTGTCTCGATCTGGAGATGTATTTGTATAAAGAAAAAAAAATATAAAGTCCTAAAAATAATATATATTATAATAAATTATTTAGACCATTTATTTTCAATAATTTAAAGTGTTTATAGATCTATTGTATCTACACTGGTTTTAAATTTTAAATTTTATAATCAAAATTGAACAGAAATTTTCAAACCGTCAACCAAACTAAATCTTTTCACTAAATTTAAAAGTGCCTTATTTGTATACTATAAAGTGCGCACCTTATGCAAATCTCGCCCAAATAAAAATGATGGCTTATAAGTGAGGAGTACATGTCCCTATCTATTTTATAAATAATTAGTGGTTTTCAAATGCACCCGTAGGAATGGAAACCTAGCATGGTAGTTGAGGCCAAGTGGTGCTACCACCAACATGGCCTCAATCGCATTCACTCTATTTGAGGGGTGGCCACCAGTTCGGTCGTGCCGAAGTCAGAGGATCCAACTGGAAAAAAATAAAATACAATAAATATTTAACGATTATATTAAATATATACATGTATAATCTAAAGCGTGAGGTTTGTATAGAGCCTAGGCTCTAAACAATCAAATTAGAGCCTACCTTCAAATAATGTCGAGAATTGTCGTTTCAATAGTGAAAATATTTGTGATAGTCTTAAAATATATTTTTATATTTAGTTATAAAGTTTAAAGCTTCAAAAATAGTTTAGATCGATAGATATATGAAAACTTTAAAATCTTGAAAATTGACGGTCAAAAAATACGTTACATAATATACTATTTCAAAATATTGAAATCCATTTTTTTCTCATGTCCATGCATCTTGACGTTGAGATAATCAATTTGAGGACATTTGCACATTAAAACAACCTCTTATAGTGAAATTTTTGATGTAGGCTCAAATTTAACTGTTTAGAGCTTCGGCTCTATATAAACTTTTCCCTAATCTAAATATTATTATCATTAAAAATATATGAGTGTAATTTGTATATAGCCGAGTCTTTAAACAATCAAAGTATAGTGCACATTCAAATAGTATCGAGAAATATGGTTTAAATTCTAGAAATTTTTGTGATAGCCTTAAAATATATTTTCATATTTGATTATAAAATTTAAAGCTGAAATAATAGTGTAGATCGAGCAGATCTATGAAAATTTAAAAATATAAAAAATTGATTGTCCGAAAATTCGTTACAAGATACACTATTTCCAAAACTTGAAGTCTATTTTTTTCTCATGTCCATGCATCTTGATGTCGAGATTTGAGGATATTTGAACATCAAAATTTTTGTTGTAGGCTCTAATTTGATTGTTTAGAGCCTTGACTATATATAAACTTTTGCTAAAATGTATATTATAGAGCCTAGGCTCTAAACAATCAAATTAGATCCTACCTTAAAATAGTGTAAAGAAATGCGGTTTCAATATTGAAAATCTTTGTGATGGCCTTAAAATATATTTTCATCTTTATTTATATAGTTTAAAGCTTAAAAAATAATGTAGATGAACAGATCTATGAAAACTTGAAAATTTAAAAAATTAACGGTAAAAAAATACATTACAATATTTCAAAACTTGAATTCCATTTTGTTCTCATGTCCATGCATCTTGATGTCGAGATGATCAATTTGAGGATATTTAGGTATCAAAACAGCCTCTTATTGTGAGTTTTTTGAGGTAGGCTCTAATTTGATTGTTTAGAGCCTTCGACTCTATATATGTTCTTGGAAAAATTATAAAAAAACGCCAAGAGTGCATTTTCTATACAACTTACATCGAATCTAACTCTCACTTTTTCTTATGCAAATACTCCCAACCAAAAAATAAATAAAATTCCTAAACTACTATTTCTTATTTTTACCTTGCCCACGCCTCTATCTCGTCTATCCTACCAAAATAGGGCTCCATGGTTCGCCAGTAGAACACTTTGTAAAGGGCAGTTGCAAAGTGCGATCCGCCTATAGATGTTTGTAATCCGACAATTGCATATGGCAGTTCGATAATAGATGTTATCGGATTTCAGGTCTCCGATATTATATAAAGGGTGGTATAATAAAGGGTGGTTCAGCAGTAATCATTTTTATCCTATAGTTAAGGCGGCCAAGTACTTAAGTTTATGTAAAGGGCGGCCAGGTACTTAAGTTTATGTAAAGGGCGGGTTGCTATGGTGTGCTATGGCAATGTATTACTGTATAAAAAAGTCACCATCAAATTGGGTCAAAATGAGCTTTGTATATGGGAATGGCATTTTCGTCAAAAAAAATAAATAAAAAAAAGTAATTGCATATAAAGTTTGTTTTGAGAAAAAAAAAAGTGAAAAAAAAAGTAAGTTGGAGATAAATTGTATAGAAATTGTGGTGCTGAATTTTTTTTATTTTTTTCCTGTAAATTTACCTTAACTATTCCTTTATTTAAATATTATTTAATTATTAACACTAGCGTTGGGTCTGTATCTGGTGTACTTTTTTTTTTCTGTAAATTTACCTTGACTCCTTCTTTTTTTAAATATTAATTATTAAATATTATTTAAATATTAACACTAGAGTTGGGTCTATATCTCTACGTGGCCCGGACACCAAACCCAGTGGTGTTCTAGTCCGCTTTATCCAATTTTTAAACCCAAACCCGAACTGAGGTCGGGTCCGGGGTCCAGTGTCCATTGCCACACAGTCTTCTCGTGATTTATTATGATTGAAGAGTCCCTTGAAAGATCCATCTTGTCGCGGAAAATTCGTCTCTCCTATCTTTTCCCCGCGTTTTTCCTCCCATTTACCCTTGTTTTCCCTTTGCACGCGCGCGACCACGCTCTCTCTCTCTCTCTCTCCGCTTATTTTTCTGTTCTCTCTCTCTACCATTTTTGGCCTTGTTTTCCTCTCTTCGCTTATTTTCCTTTGCTCTCTCTCTACCATTTTTCCTCTGGTTTTTCCTTTGCTCTCTCTCTCTTCACCAAATTTTATCTTCTTCTCCTTTGTTCTCTTTCTTCATCGTTTTCTACTTTATTTTCTCTCCCTCTCTCTCTTCATTTTCCCCTATTTCCCTTCTCTCTCCCTCTCTCATTTTTCTTCACATTTTCTCAGCTCTCTTTATTTTTTTCCCATTTTTCTGTTCTCTCACATTTTCTTTCACATTTTTCCCTTCTCTCGTACTCGACCATCTCTCCTTAACTCTCTCTCTCTCTCTCTCTCTCTCTCTCTCACACTCCTCCCCCGGCGGGGGATAAACCATAGAAAATCGCCTGTCTTAGAAATCGCAGGAAGATGTGGAATTAGGGTTTCCATCGAGCTCATAAGAAGCATCGATCAAGTGGGGACATTTGTATTAAGTTTCATAGATAGTGCGGTATCAGGTTTTGATCAGAGTGATAAATGAAGAAAAAACGTGTTTCAGAGAGTGTGGAGAATTAGTGTGTCAATTGAACTCGGAAAGAGGCTTTTGAGGAGGTAGCATAGCTGGATTGAGCTTGTATTAGGATTTGCAGGGGATTCGAGAGCGGTTTGGATCCAGCTCGAGAAGGAGCTGTAATGAAGTAGAGGGAGCATTGGTTGATCTAAATTAGGTCTAAAATGTCAGTTGCAGAGTTGAAGGAAAAACATCTTGCTGCTACTGCAACAGTAAATAGCTTAAGGGAAAGATTGAAGCAAAAACGCCTGCAGCTCTTGGATACTGATGGTAAGATACTTATCATCTACCGATTTTCATTTTGAAAAAGAAAAAGCAATGGGTTTCCCATTTGTTTTCAATGTTTTTGAGTTCTTTTGATTTAGCGAGTTATTTGTGATTCTTGGGGACCGGTTGATTTTGTAGTTGCTGGCTATGCAAAATCTATCGGGAAAACACCTGTCAGTTTTGGACCAACAGATCTAGTTTGTTGCAGGACTTTGCAAGGGCACACTGGAAGGGTGATGATCTTATCAGAGACTTCTAGTTGTTTATTATTTGGTGATTTTTTTTAAATATGTTTCTTAGACTTGTTTGCTTCGTTACTTATGCTATTCTACTTTTTACAATAGCTCTCAAATAATGTATATGGGGCATATGGGATCAAAAGCTCGAGTTTCTCACCTTTTGAGTGTAAAAATAATCCCAATTTAGGGCGACATCAAAATTAACTACTCTTTGGACCTCATCACTTTTGAAGTTCAAATTTATAAATGAGGCTGTTTAGATTTTGGGATGGTAGTTGAAATTAGTTCATAAAATAGATAGAGACATGTAGGTTGTAAGTAGTTTCCCCAATACATTACGATCATATGAAATGTGGGTTTTAAGTAGTTTTCCCAATAAATCACAATCACATGAAAGATATGACACTGGGAATTGAGGCCACAGCTTGCACTTTGACACCTTTGCTCTGTATCAAATTCTTTAACCAAGTTTCGTGCATGAGAATAATACTTCATCTATGAAAATCTCACTAAAATGTAACTGTTATAAAAAAAAGGAAAGAAAAGAAAATCTCACTAATATTTATTTGGAAAGTGAAGGATTTTGATGTTGAGAGGACAATCCTCGGGCTAGGAATAGTTAACACCACAGTAGTATGGAATTGGGGAAGTTGTGATTGAGGCCACTACGGTCCGTGGATGTGGATTTGGGGAAATTGGGATTGAGACCACTGGAGCTGTGGGATTGGGGAAGTTGTGATTGCTGCTCAAATTTGAATGTGCGGATTGAAGAGTTTGATGTAAGAAAAACAATTTGATGCCTTAGACCTTTTTGTGGGTATACCATTGAATGGAATAAATAAGAAACCAGAGGATTGAAGGTCATTCTTGGCTATTTATTATTATATTGGTTATTGGCATTCATGTTCCTTGAGGATGTTATTATTATCATTGATGCTTGTTGCATACGTAAAATATTATGTCAGCTGATTTTCTCATGTATTCATGTCAGTTTAAGATTGCTGCTAATTCTATAAAAACATTTGTGGGGGATTCCTCAGTCATGCAAATTCTGTTATTTACCGTGTCTAACTGAGGAATCTTCATATTTAGTAGGATATTTTGTTACCAACTCTACTATAAATGGCCTTTAATTACCAAAGACGAGGCTGTTATAGTAGCAGTGCTGTTTTAAAATGAGCAATATCACTGATAGATAACCCTACTCATTTAGAGGGAATATGTCTGTGAGAGTTCACTGGTAAAATATTTTCCATCACAGTGATCTGTTCTGTCCTTACTTTTTCTTTGTGTTAGTATTCTAGAGAATTACTTGTATACATGGTTCAAAATCTTGGCGGGTAAAAGCCAGAATTAGCCTGTGTTGACCAACCCACCACATCTCCTGGTGGACCGCCTATTTACCATGCTTTAAATTTAACATTCACTTAAATGGTTCCCAAATTATGACTAGTGCCTAGTTGTTAATCTCATTTTTTGGGTGTTTTGATTAGAAATACCCCCTCCAACAACCATTTTTATATATTCCCTATTCTACATTTGAAGTTTCTCTTCTCGCCAGAATCTCTCTCTCCCCCGACCCCCCCTCCCCCCAACCTCTCTTCTTCTTCTTTCACACATTTATTTATATTTATGGAAAATTTTTTTCCGCTCAAGGCCGGGCTGTAAGGTGTTTGCCCTAGCTCAAAAACATAGCTGGGGGGTCCTTTCGATCCCAAAATCTGGACGTATGCGTTACTCTTCCTAGTGCTCCCCCACTCCACCTCCCAAAGTAAAAAAAAAATATTGAAAACATGTACCCTAGAAGACATTCTACAAAAAAAAAAAAAAAAAAAAAAAAAAAAAAAAAAAAAGGTTAAACCCTAGAAGTGTCTAAAGAATAACAGCCCCAACAGGGAACCTATGTTCAATTTTGGACAGTCAGATCTAGGTCCTAGAGAACTCAATTTCATTTATCTTTTTCCAATTGTTCATCTGCTGGTGATGATGAATCGATCTACAAAATTTTGGGTCAAACAGATCTCCTTAAGGCGTCGAACTAACAGCATTTTAGTAACACCTGAAATGGATGACCATATTCACTGTGTTATCTTTATTGTCCAGAAAAAAAAAAAAACACAACTTTTTAGGAACTTTTTGCTTATTTATTTTTCCACGATTGTTTTTGTCGGATCCAAGATGCACAAATCCATATATACCTTCTTTCCCCCACCAACACCAATACACCACCTACCATCACTTAGAAACACACACACACACACACACACACACACACACACACACACACACACATATATGATGAGCCGAGTTCATCAAAAAGTAGGAGAAATGCTGGGTGACCTTGTATGTCAGATGAACTGAGTCCGAGTCCGAAGTTTTTGAACCTGCAAGCTTACATGGTTTAGTTTAATATCTGATAGTTGCTGGCTTTCGTGTTTTGATGATGCATCCAGTAATGCAACAACGGAGCTGTCTTAGTTATTTCTAACCTGAAAGACAAAACAACTGATGCTGAAAGATGGCTAAACCACTCATTCATTTGGATGTAGAAGTACAATCACGAAAAGATGTCCAACTTACATCTTCTAAGTAAATTTATATTTCCCTTAACAACTTCTATATATAAGTGGGCTATTATTCCTTGTTGTCGACCAGTAATTCTATGCTAGTCTTTCACTATGTACGTATTATACTTCCTACTGTTTTAACCATAGCTTGGTTGTGATATCATAGATCCTTTCACCGTTGATATGCAGGCCTAGATTTTTTGTGCGTTCTCTATTCTATTTCCTTTGATTTTTTCAGGTCAGAACATTGTGGCAAATAACTCTCTTTAATTGTATCATCATGTCACAGACTCTTAAATTAATTATCTTATAATTATTTACATGTTTTTCCTGGCTCAGGCATTAACTATTGACTTCTTATCTTTCTCAAGTTTAATTGTGGAAGGCAACTATGCGTCCAGCTTGAAAATGCTCACCTTCACCATGCATCTATTCAATTTCTCTAGGTTTATTCATTGGACTGGACTTCAGAAAAGAACCGCATTGTGAGTGCATCTCAAGATGGCAGGCTTATTGTATGGAATGCTCTAACTAGCCAGAAAACACATGCAATTAAGTTACCATGTGCATGGGTTATGACATGCGCCTTTTCCCCCACTGGCCAGTCGGTTGCTTGTGGCGGTCTTGACAGTGCGTGCTCCATTTTCAACCTCAATTCTCAAACTGACAAGGATGGGAATCTACCAGTATCAAGAATTCTAAGTGGACACAAGGGTTATGTGTCCTGTTGCCAATATGTTCCTGATGGGGACACACATCTAATAACTAGTTCTGGAGACCAAACCTGCATTTTATGGGATGTTACCACAGGTCAGAGGCTATCTGTTTTCGGAGGTGAATTTCCATCAGGCCATACTGCAGATGTGTTGAGGTATATCTACTGATCAGTTATTCTGGAAGGGACTGCACTTACTAATAGTTTCTCTTTCTCATAATGAAAATTTGTTGGATCAAAAATCAAAATTACTATAAAGAAGACTCCTAGGGAGGAATAGGGTTCCCTTTTTGAATAACTTCTTGGTATTCAACTTTTTATTTTCCTTTTTGTTTTATTTTATTGGGAATTGCATCTTCATTAATCAAACAATGATATTTACATATGTAATTTCTCTAAAAAAATGTGAGTCATCCAATGGATGATACAAACCATAAAAAATGTGTCACTACCAACAGGGTTACATCCCTCCTCACCCACCCAGTTCATTGCCCTCTCTCCATACATGAAAAAAAGATGCCCTGATTCTACTGACAATGTCAAAAACTTCCTTGAACGTATTTGCCAGTCTCCAAGGATATTCTGTGTGGTTACTGACCCATCTGATTACATCCTTTGAATCCCCCTCTATCACTATTGAACTCCAACCTGGTCATATGGCTCCCAACCCTGCTAATAGAGCATGTGCTTCTTCCTTGCTTGAATCACAGGCATCAGGGTTCTACCTTCACGACCTCGAATGGCTCCCTCAACACCTGCTAGGCCCGGATTCCCGATTGAGCTTCCAAACTGCATTCCTTGACAAATGGGGCATTGTACTTCGTAAGATAGAGAACCATTGACTGTGAAAATCCATTATAGAATTCCATACTCACTTTTGCCCAAGAAATAATAGTTGCTCTTATGTTATCCATTTACCATTAACGACCATCATCATCATCATCATCATCACCATACGAGCCTTATCCCAACTATGTGGGTTTGGCTACAGGATTCCTATTCTGCCATTCCGCTCTATCATGGGCCATATACTCAGATAATGTTAGATCAGAATTCATGATAGAGATGTGGCAAAAGTTTTACGCTGGCTGCCAACCTAACATAACCCTCCTCCTTTCTCATCCAGGCTTGGGATCGGCAATGGCAGAGTTGTCCATTTTCCATTTACCATTAAATTTAATTTTCCTCTGACCTAAGGGCCCACCATTCCTCTTTCTACTTATATGGACCATATAATAGCCATCAGAGTTATTCTCCATAATATGATCTCAGGTTTGGGCAGAGGCAGACTATGCCATTGCATAAATAAATTTCCACTGTTTTAGGCACAACCCACTGAATATTTAGACGTTTAGTGTGTATTGTACTCCTGGTGGAGCAGACTATACATATAATCCCTTGGGAAAAAGACCTGTTTATGAGGAAATTTTTAATCTGAAATTTAGGAATCCACTTGATAATCACCAACTGAGTATTTTTAAAAAAAGAAGAAAAAAACAAGGATTTTGATTTCTTAAATACCTAGATCTAACCATTCAAAAAATTGAACAATCTCTATCCAATATTGGGACCTTTTTTTCTTCTAGCGCCTATATGAAGTGTGTACATGTGTACTTTTTGAGGTTGTTTGTCAGGTTTAAGGAGGTTACATCCCCAAAATTTGAGGTTCTAAAATTACTCTTACTTCAGGTTTAGCTGGAGGGAGTGAATCTAATTTCTGCTCCCTGGGAATGATCCTACGGCTAAAAGTTTATAACGCAGGCCCATACCTTGAGCACTACATCATGGTGTTGAGATGCCTTACTAATTTCACTTTAGCATTGTGCATTCCACATCTATTGGGTACCAATCACCCCAGTTTTTGAGATGGTCAGTGGTCAGGACTTTATAAAGAACTGGTAACCACCCAAGAGCTTGGGTTTTGGCTGGGGTGGGTATATTCGAAACTTTACAAGCAATTGTAACTTGGGTGGAGTCCCGTGTAAGCACCATAGAGAAGGACTTCTCTGAGAATTTTTCTTTTGCAAGTTAATCCATCTTGCCTCCCTGGCTCGTAGAATAAAGACTGCAACGTGTTTAGGAGATCTGTAAAGGCCTTTGTTTCACGTCTTTAAGACATCTCCCTAGTTTTATGTTCCAAACGGCATAGAGCCCGAGCTTTGAACAAAAGATGAAGAGGAATCTGGAAAACTGCATTGGTGGCCTCTTCAAGAAGACACTTGTATCCAAAAACTCAGTCCCCTGTCCCACTTGCATTCTTGTATTTGTAGAAAAGGTATTCCTCTCTGCGAGTAACAGAATTCCAATGGGAGACTGCTCCTTTGGTCCTTATGCGGTTCGCCGTCCTTCCAAATTTCCCAACCTTGTTTTATAGGCAATGACATTCTTCAACAATTGTTGACCCAGCTGACTGAACCTCCCCTGCCACTTTTCTATCAAAGCTTGATTAGTTTTTCTTAACCTTCTTATACCTGGACGCGCTTTTATTTTTGGGTTACAGACTTGATTCCAATTAACTAGGTGATACTTTTTTTTTTGAGGCCCCAATCCTTGGTAACATCCTCATTAACTTCTAAATGATTAACCAGCGACAATGGCATGGGAATTAGGGCCATGAAGTATATTGGCAAAGTAGGAGTGATAGAAAATGCATTTTCCATGGACCTAATTTTCGCTCAAGTCTCTCAATGACCTTATCTGGTGACAGTCCAAGATATTCACTTGGAAGTTTCTGAACCTCACATGCGATGATCTTAGCTTGGTTCCTCAGTTCCACATTCGTTTCCATTGCACCCAAATGTTTCATTTTCTGGTTGTCGACTCTTAAGACTTGAGGCCACTTCAAAGCGCTTGAGAAATAACCATAGATTTAATCATATGCTCTTGAGTATGTTCACAAAAAAAGTCATATGCATACTGCAGATGATGAACAATTGGACCATTATGCGCATTGCTCAAAAAAGTAGATCGCCCAATGCCTAGGCGGTCCAGAAGGCCTGGGCGCATCGCCCTGGTCTAGGCGACCAAACTGGGCCGCAGTCCTTGGGCCTCCGCCTAGGCAATACGGAACCCGCCTAGGCGGACGCCCAGTGCCTAGCCCTGAGCGGCCGCCCAGGGCCTGCGGCCCACCTAAGGGCGAATTTTTTTTTTTCTTTTCATTATATTGATTTTTTTTGAAACATAAAGGGTTTTAAGGATAGGTTTTAGGTTCATTTGAAACCTAAACCCACAAGAACCCATTTTAGAGATAAAGAAACCTTAAGAAAACTAAATTTTGTGACTTTCATTGGATCAAAGTATTTCTTAAAGTTACGAAAAATGGATCCAACCCAGGTAGATTTGATTTAGTTTTGGATTTTTA
>NW_006500103.1:687533-726277 GCF_000471905.2 Amborella trichopoda
AGTAATTGCAAAACTTTATTTTTGTAGATTGCTTGTTTTATTTTGAGATGTCTTCTTCAGGATCTAGTCGAAGTGGAGATTCGGGTTGGAAATATGGATATAATCCGAATCCAAATGACAAAAATTGAAGCAATTTTTGTGAAAAGGATACAAAATGGGGCATAAACCGGTTTAAGAAACATCTTGCTGGTATTAAAAGGGGTGTTGCCCCTTGTAAAAATGTTCCTGAAGCTATCAGAGAGGAGATTAAACAATATATGAGTTTTGTACAACAAAAACAGGAACAAAATCCATGTCATTTGAATAGATCTATTTCTGCTACTTCTAGAAGAAGTGATCCGGGTTGGAAGTATGGTTATAACTCAAAACCAAACCATAAAAATAGTACAAGGTGTAATTTTTGTGAAAAAGATACCAATGGGGGTATTAACTGATTCAAGAAACATCTTGATGGTATTAAAGGGAATGTTGCTTCTTGTAAAAAGGTTCTTGAAGCTATTCGGGATGAGATTAGACAACTTTTGAATTTAAAAGAACCAGAAAATGATGAAAATGAGCCTTGTTCTATGGAAATATCTTCTCCAGGTTCTTCTAGAAGTGGTGATCTGGGTTGGAAGTATGGTTATAAGCCAAATCCGAATGACAACAATCGTATTAAATGTAATTATTGTAGAAAGGATACTAATGGGGGCGTTTACCGGTTTAAAAAATACCTTGCTGGTATTAAGGGGGATATTGCCCCGTGTAAAAATGTTCTTGAGGCTACCAGGGAGGTAATTATACAATATTTGAGTTCAGGGAAGTGCAAAAAGATAGAAAAGGGTAGAGGAGCCAAGACTCCTCGGGCCTCATCTGCGCATATTAGTAAGAGAGAGGTAGAAGAAGAGGAGGAGGAAGAGGCAGATTCAGAAGAACCAGAGGAGGACAAGCATTAGATTGAAAAGGGAGATGATTCTGATGATGATGGCCTCGAATCTAATGCATATGATGAATCTTACCCTATTTCTTCTGATGACGATGATGATGATGATGACTGAAGACTCTTGGTG
The DNA here is from genome assembly GCF_000471905.2 of Amborella trichopoda. Next base: position 688,583 of record NW_006500103.1, read on the forward strand.
TTGAGTGTTGACTGTTGTGTTGAGTGTTTACTATTGTGTCCTAGACTGTATATTTTCTAAATTTCTGTATATTTTCTTTTTTTAATTTTTAGTTTCTACTTTCTACTTTCTAGTTTACTATTTAACTTTTGAGTGTATAGTCGACAATGTATCAGACTATTAGTGTATGCTTGTATGGTCTTACTGTTTTAGCATTGTATGGAAATATGGATTATGGTCTTATGGATTATCTAAATTCTCTTATGGACTTCAATTTTTTTTTTTTAACTGGGATTATGGTCTTATGGATTATCAAAATTCTTTTCGATTATGGTCTTATGGATTATCAAAATTCATATGCAGTCATCAGTTTTTTTTTTTTAACTGGGCCGCCCAGGTTCTTGGCGCCCGCTTAGGCGTTGGGCGGCTTGGATCCCATGGCCGCCTGAGTGCCACCTAGCGCTTTTTGAAACACTGATTATGCAAAGATTTGAAATCAGAGAGTAGACAACATTCTGCACTCCTTTGAGCGTCTGTCTAAGGGCATCTGCTACAAGGGTGAGAAATGACACATATGGGGTACCATTTATTAGTACTGAGAACACTGCTGAAGCTACATAACATTTTCCTTTGGCTAAATCGCATAAGGCCAGTTATTTTGTCAAGAAAGCCCCAGGTACATGATCTACGGTTTTTCCTGTTATATTTTCCTAATAATTCCTGGGGGCTTTTTCTTTTGCCTAGAGTGTATACATTCATGAAGAATAAGTGTTCCATCAAGAATCTGTCTCACCCTCACTAATGCTGACTGTGATTGCGATATAACCTGATCCAATACTTCCTGCAACCTTGATGCCATCACCTTCATGATAATCTTCTAGCCCCACCCAACCCAACCCCCCCAACCCCCCCCAAAAAAAGGAAAAAAAAAAAACCCAAAAGAAACAAACCTTTAGGTTTTAGATCTCAGATGTTCTCAACGCCTTCCTTCTTGGGGCCCAATGCTATGAACGAGCGGTTGATTTCTTGATTCTCCACTTTTGAAAAAATGATTAAAAGAAGTCTAGAAAAAATGATTAAAAGAAGTCAAATATATGTTGACTTTATGTCAATGGCCAAACTTGTTCAATATTAATTCATGTTGAGCCTTTATTTTCTGATACCATGTTTGTTGCTTTTACTGATGCAATCTGATGCTTACATATTTTTTGGAGCCTTCTAATCAAACAAAGAAACAGAAATCAAGAAAATGAATCACACTAAATTTTACAAGGAAGATACTTCTTATTGCATGGAGATGTCTGGCAGCAAGCTCTACAATGGAAAGGCCACGGGCAGGATTTCATAATATGTGTTGCAATTAAATTTTGATTTTGACGTAATTACAATCAACACTAACCCAGATGTAGAGTTTCTCAGTAAAAGGATAATAATGTTTTCTTTTCCCTAGAGTTGGTGGTTGTAGCAATTGGTCATGTTAATGACCCTTAGAGAGTCTATATTGTAAGAAGAAGCCTTATCTTATAAAGCCCTATTAGAAGGCTGTTCTCCAACCATCCACCATCTTTTATAAAGCTTGGTTATGGTCAATGCAACCATGGTAACATTTTAACTAAGATTATGAATTTCTAAAATGGTTGAGATCTGATTTCTCGTGTATTTTATATCAGGGGGCCGGTCATACAATATGCTCTCGGCGCCTAATGTGGAAGCAATTCCATCTACTAGTGCACGTGTGTGTTAGGGTATTTACAATAGTTCTCATGTGGAAAATATATTTACCATATATTTGTATGTTCATCTTCTCTTTATTGCTGCATGCTTGTTTTTCTTTTGTATATTGGTTATATGGAGCTCTTGTAACTAGATTTTAAGTTATTCATTTTTTCGTTGTTCTTTGGTACATTTGCCAGTTATTTTATTGGTAATTATAGAAAAATGACTGATAGTTAAAGGGGGAGCTGAACTTGAAATGTTTTTTTTCTCAGCGTCTCGATTAATTCATCAAACACAAAGATGTTTGTCTCTGGTTCTTGTGATGCAACTGCCCGATTATGGGATACTCGCATAGCCAGCCGAGCAGTCCGGACCTATCATGGGCATGAGGGAGACGTCAACACTGTGAAGTTCTTCCCTGATGGGCAGAGATTTGGGACTGGCTCAGATGATGGCACTTGCAGGCTATTTGATATGAGGACAGGGCACCAGCTTCAAGTTTATTACCAGTCACATGGTGAGAATGAGGTCCCAATGGTGACCTCCATTGCCTTCTCAATATCAGGCAGGCTTTTATTTGTGGGATACTCGAATGGCGATTGTTATGTATGGGACACCATAGTAGCCAAGGTCTCTCTCTCTCTCTCTCTCTCTCTCTCTCTCTCTGTGTTTATTCTTAAACCACCCTGTTACCACTTTATGAGTCTTGGATTCATGTATCCGTATCCCTCCATTGGTTTTTCATTTATTCTCAAACTATCCAGGTAGTGTTTTTGTAGTCCTGAGTTAAATTTCTTTATTTATTAAAAAAAGATCCAGTTAAAATTTTCTCCGTCTTGAGTTTGTATCTCCAAGACAGTAACTCTAGGAGTTCATCATTATGGTAGCCAAATTCATTTTCTTGCCTCAATGCTTTCAGGTTGTTCTGAATCTTGGATCTCTGCAAACCTCACATGAGAGTCGAATAACTTGTCTGGGTATGTCAGCTGATGGAAGTGCCCTATGTACAGGAAGTTGGGACAGGAACCTCAAGGTTGGATTTGTCATTCACTCACTGTGTCAACTCACTATTTTACGTACTCTATTATTAGGGACTGTTTATAATGAGACCATTTACTTTAGGTACAAACGAGTTGCAACACCTCAACTGCCCCAATTTAAACCTGACAGCTTGTATTCTCCTTTTTTTCTGGGGCCAAAAAGTAAAGGGTCCCATTTTATACTTGCCTTACCTCTATGAATCTGGATATCATGACCTAGCTTTTCCAGTTTTTTTTCTCCCTTCTTAAACTCAAAAAAGTATGTCTTATGGCCATGATTTTGTGAATCTCAGCTAAAACCAAACTTCTAAGATCATGCAGCCCTAATCAAGCCAGATTCTAACATCTCGACTTCCAATATAGCCACTAATCTTTTTACAAATGATGGCCAATATTATTTTTTTGTCTTTGTTAAATTCGTCTACTTGTTACAATGTGGGAGCTTTTTTTGTGGGCAGATTTGGGCCTTTGGAGGATACAGGACAGTGATTTGATCGCCATGAATAGAATCTCTCTCCATTCTTGACCTCAGGTTTCTCTCTTCTGCAAGTGTTTTTAATAAGATTGTATTTTGCATTTTATCCACTGCAAGAGAGAGAATAAGCAGGATTTGAATCGGATACGGTTTCTCCACTGGAAACCAGTGTATCGTAGTTTTATCGTCTTTGTTTGAAGTGGCCCTCTTGAATCTGTTTGCTTTTTGACACTTTTTAACAGTTTCATAGAAAGTTCCTAGTCTTGGAAAATGCGTGTATATTATGTCTTTGCTTACTGTTGTTTCTATTTGATTCATGTTTGTGTAATTTCATGGTCCCTTTTTTTCTTTCTAATACTTTTGAAATGACATTGCATTAATGAAAATAAATCCAATTAAAAAAGGAAAATAGTTTGATAGGGCTGCAGCCCTATCGAAATAAGTAAAGCGTTCCTCATGACTCTCCTCTCCCTTCTCTCTGTGTAGGATGACGGAGCTTACCGATGGGCTTCTTGCTTCTCTCTCTCTAATTTTCTCTCGCTCTCTTGACATGCAAAATAGGATGTCATTTTAATTTTTATTCGAGTAAAAAATTCACTTAAAAAATTCAGGGATTGCAAGATAAGATTTCAAGTAATATTTAATTTTTATTCGAGTAAAAAATTTACTTAAAAAATTAATTCAGGGATTGCAAGATAAGATTTCAAGTAATATTTTTCATCTTTGAGTCCAAAGAGACAGATAAGTTAAAATTAAGAGATATAAAAATATTTTCCCTATTTTTTTTAAATAGCACTAAGAAAATTCTGGTGGTTTTCAATTCAGACAGGTTTCAATATCTCCAAACAAACGATGGTGCTTCAGTTAACTGGTGTCTTTGGTCTACTTGGTTCAAACTTAAATTCGGGTTTGAAGTAAAACCAGTAAAGACTACTGTTTAAATAATTTTAATAAGTCCTGTTCAATTTTAACAAATTAGACCAACCAAGCAAAATTATTATGTACAATTGTTTCATGCAGGGCAGGACTGCATTTCTACAATATGCAGTCCCACGTATAAAGCATCTAAGCGGTCCATCTAAAAACAACTGAAATTAACCGTCTAAATGTTTTTTTAATATAATTATTATTTCTAATTTTTATAATTTATGTATCTTTTCATATTCATGATCGCCATATTAGAGATTACATGTCCTTAATTTATAAGTAAAAAAATCGAGCTCAAAAATATCATTTTAAGAGGCAACTCATTTTTACATGGACCCATAGAAACCATGTCCAATTATTATATCTATTTTTTTCTTCATTTTTTGAAACCAATTCGACCAGTATCATACCCGTTTTAAAAAGCGGAACAATATCCCTCGTCATATTATAAGCCAAACTGATCTTGGTCACCCTCATGATAACATAAACAATTTAAAAAAGAAAATGGTCGAGTCCATGGCAGTTACATCTGTTGATTTGTTTTTAGTTTTTTACCGTTACTTCTAGTTAACTTCTCAAGTAAGTTACTTATATCTAATGGGTTTATATAGTATAAGTCGGGTTCTAAAACAAAGATGGGCAAAAGGATCTTTTGGATGAAGTTTTGCAAAACAAATGATTCAAAACAAAAATTAATCTCAGCTTTTGAATGATTTAAAAAAAAAAGTAAACTTCACCTTTTCAAGACTAGACCTACAATTCAAATAAATGGCAAGCATCTACGAAAGAATAGCATACTCGCTTTCCCCCTTATTCTGTGCATATTCTCTCTCTTTCTCTCTCAATTAAGAAGAACTAGATGAGTTCTACATGTCTAAAATTTGGAATCCAATGGATCACATTCCACAAAGGGGTTACCCTGAATTATATGCCCATTGGCTTATATAATCTCTACTATCAACATTTCCTTTCAGTGCAAGGCTACAAGATGTAAAGAAATACGTAATTGGAAGTCCTAATCCCTCCATGGTGAAGAGAGAGAGAGAAAGAGAGAGAGAGGAGGGGGTATGAGATAGAGATAGAGAGAGAGGAGGGGGGAGGGGGAGAAGGGGGTATGAGAACTCAAAACCAGGAGGTGAGAAAAGAACAAACCTGACAATAGCATAAATCGTAACAATAAACAGAAGAAATATAGGAAAAGTCTTCCTCCAAAAATATACAAGCCATGAATTAGAAAATTCAAGTGGTGTCCACCCCATAATCCATCTTCTCCTGCCTTGGAGCCTAATCTCTCCTTTACATGGAGACCCACAATTTAATTTCTGCTCTCGTTTAATGAGCATCTAGATAGTGGACAATTACAAGAGAGGAAAAAGCATGCAAAAATTTAAAATAATGAAAAGAACAGGTAATGGGCAGTTAAACTAAAATTAATAAAACATGCTTCCCTCACTATAATAAGGGAAATGTTTGTGACCTCAAAAACATATAAGTTTGATCTCACTTCTTAGCCGTTTGATCTGAATTAAATGGCTACTGTTGTTTTTACCATAATGTCACATCAAGCACTATTTTATTTTTTATTTTTTTTTCTAAAATTTTTTTTTTTGATAAAATTTTGGACATCCCTTCATAAGATTAGGGCAAACCTGTAATATATATATATATATATATATATATAATGATCAAATACCCTACCATTTTTTTATCACCAAAATTATTATATCATTTTTATCATGTGCACCCCCGTAAGATATATGCATGCCCCAATTTTTTCTTCAAAATTATGTTTAGGTGAAAAATAAAAAATAAAAAACTATGATAGAACAGTTAAGAGCTAACTTGTCATCTCAGCCCATCTACTCAAATATGACGGCTGCGACTAAGGATCACATAGAGACTGGAGTCGCATAAAAAGTACCCCAATGAATATACTACGCGAAAAAATTCATACAAGTAAGGTGCACTTCAAAACCCTTTTCTCATTAGAAAATTCTCCATTTGATAATCTGACCTCATGGATATGAAAGAAAAACGAATTTTAAGCCTTAAAAAAAATATATCTTGTCCCACGCTATCTGAATCATTCATTTTGAAGGTTCTCAAGTGTTATTAGATCTGCACCATTTTTACAGCTTCAAATTTCATAATTGAGGTGAAAAATAAACTCTTAAGCAATGATGAGAGTTTCGGCACCGAAAATACACCTTTTAACGAGATTTTAAGGTGCACCTTCCCATGATTGTTTCGGGTGGACACCTTATACAAACCTCACCCTAAAGAAAATAACCCCACCGCATAACATGTAAATAATAAGAAGAGAGCAGCTTGTCTAGAAGAGCTCATAGAAAGAAAAATGAAACATGCATGGAGATATCTTTTATTTTGGGTTGTTTTTTTTGGTGGAGAGAGAGAAAGAGAGAGAGAGAGAAAAGTTAACACTCAAAACCATTTTTTCAAGTAGAAGTCTCAAATCAAAACATTGAGATATAACACACAAGTCCTCACCATCAAATGCAAAATAGAAAATCACCAGAATATCCTTTCTTTCCCCCTCCAAAAAAAAAGAAAAAAACAATTAAAAATCTTGAGAAAAGCATGGGTCCCAGTTCAAAGTGCCTTACCATGTTGAAAACAAAAAAAAACAGTACCTGATGTGCCCCTGCTGATGCTCGTATTAGCGCTCCCAACCTTGATCATGTTCATCAGGCTCCACTATCCCATGCTCTCTCTCTCTATCCCTTTCCCTCTCATGATCGCGATCGTCGTCATCCTCAGCCTCCATACGGTCATCATACTCCCTATCCCAGCCATGATCGTGTTCATTCTCATGCCCAGTATGCCCATCATGATAGTCCACATCCCTAGGCTTATCGTCATCCAAATGGTCATACTCCCTTTCTCTGCCCCAGTGCTTATCTCTCTCCTCATTGTCCCTCTCTCTATCTCTAGGCCTTTCACGGTCATAAGACCTCTCCCTCTCTCTCTCTCTAGGCCTCTCACGGTCACGGTCACGGTCACGATCACGCCGATCATATGATCTCTCCCTCTCTCGCTCTCTAGGCCTTTCACGGTCACGATAGTTACGACCACGCTCTCTTTCCCTTTCTCTCTCTCTATCTCTATCGCGGTCCCTATGGTGTCTGTCATCTCGGTCTCGGGTCACCCGCTCGTGGGACCGCTCTTGTGACTTCTCCCTGTCGCGATCCCTATCTCTTACCCGGTCCACTTCCCTCTCCCTAAGTGTTTTGCACAAGAGCATCAAACTGTTAGCTTATCTTCAGAGGAAAAAGAAAATGTTTATTTTGTTAATTTCTTAATGGAGAATGATCTGACTTCAACATACAATTAAATCTCTAGGAGGAATTATGTGCATTTAGCAAACCCAAACCATGGTTAGAACTCCCCGTATAAATCTTTAAATTGATGGGTCACAACCACACACACATAGAGCGACGGCAAGACAAGTGGAGAACCGCAGCAAATATAGAAAGTTACAAAAGGTCAAGTCACCCAAGCTGTCATATGTGAGATCAGGCTGCTGGGGATGTGCCGTTGACCGCATTCAAAGTCCGAGAAATTTTTTCTCGAACTCTGCATAGAATTGACACACCCAAACTGTCCAATTTTATATCTGAAAGCTTGGAATATTTGTGATCATCATGTAATTGTGTTCAAAATGTAACATTCTCATGGTGTATGTGGAGGTGTGTGTGTGTTAATCCTTATTGTAAAATATTACCTAGAAACGTGGCGATCATCTCGTGACCTCGGTTCCTCAGAACGTGATCCTCCTGTGGCTTGCTGAGGTTCCCTGTTGACATATATCCAAATCACGTAACCATTACTAAAAACAATTACCAATGCTGTTCATTCATCTTCTATTTTTCCAATCAACAATCCTGCTCAAAGAAATATTTTTCCAAACAAAAAACAAGAAACGTGAACAAAGAGAATCAAGCCAGTACCCTCCAAGTTATGATTGAGGTCAGCTATACAACAAAAATAATTATAGGGGTAAGCTCTACCGCCAACAGAGACCGAATCTCGTTGCTATAGAGTTTTGAACAGGACCTTTGAATAAAATACTCAAACAAGCAAGCACACTATATCCCAGGCTGAAATTTTTGTGCGGAACAAATAGAGTCAAGATATGGAAATATGGTCCCTAACAGGTACTACTATCATTTACAAAGGCGCCTACAGATCTATATTTGAGTGCCAACAATGTCTTGTTTGCTGTTTTTTTTTGGATCAATGACAGTGAGCTAAATTCCTTACTTCATAGCCAGATTCAATAACCCCAACCCAAGAGGAGATATGAAACTCACACACCAATCATCAGCTTAGATAACTAATTCTATTCCATTTCTACTCCAACCTAATAAGCCTTCAGAGCCCATGCATGTAGGACTGAGAATGGGTTGGATCGGGTCCGGATACACCAGGATTCAGATTTGGATCCAAAAAGTATACATGGGATCTGGATCCAGACCCGATCGGATCCAAAAAAATTATTTTACATTATTTAATTTCTATAAAATAATGTGTAAAAAAATACTACATGTAATTATAAATTATATATAATATATTAATAACTGGGTCGGATCCACCTATACCCAGATTTGATCCAAACTGGTATTTGGGTCCAAATTACTATTCTGATCCAAAGTTTGGATCTGGATCCGACCTATCGAATCCAAATTCTTGGATCCAAAACCAAATCCGAACAGGATCCAAATTTCAGGTTTGAAATCCAAACGGGGCAAATTCTCAGCCCAACCATGCACGCCATATCTATTTATGAACAAACCACTGAACTATTTTGGTATGGGATTCACTAGTGAACAAAAATTCAGCTGCCTTGCTGCCTAGGTGGCTTTTTTTCAAACCGCCTAGTCGTGGGCAAGGTGGCATGCTCTAGGCGGGAAGGTGCCCACATAGACGGCGTACAAGGCGGTCGCCTGGGCACCGACTTGACTTGCACCTTCATTTTGTTGAATTAATACCAAATCAAAAAATCATACTAATTCAATTTTAATTAATATATGGAAGTATTAGACTTTTTATGTCACTTGTCGAAAACGCCTTTTACATGTGTCAATAACCATGAGTAGCTATATTACTTTATTGGTAAACCAAAAAATAGTTTTAATTCAATTTTAATTAATATATGGAAGGATTAGACTTTTTATGCCACTTCTCGAATAAGTTTTTTTGCTCGTAACAGTAACCATGAGTAACTATATTAATTTATTGGTAAACCAAAAATTAGTATTAATTCAGTTTTAATTAATATATGGAAGGATTAGACTTTTTATGCCACTTGAAAAAACTTTTTGCATGTAAAAGTAACCATAAGTAGCTATGTTAATTTATTGGTAAATCAAAAAATGGAATGATTTACTTTTGTTGCCTGCAACAATAACCATGAGTAGCTATATTAATTTAGTGCACTGAAAAGACAAGAATCATCCAAGTCGCCTTTGTGTCTTTGTGGCTGGGTGCCTACCTAGGCAGCCCAGACCCTTGACCGCCTAGGTGGCCGAGTCCATGTTTTTGAACCATGGGATTCACAAACCAACCAACCTCCAACATCAGCACCAGCCTATCCATATACCATGCACTGATCCTCGAGAATTCTATCCTGAAAGCTATCCAGCAGATGAAAACTGAAAGGTATATTACCCACAACAATTTCCTGGATATTTCCTCTCAGGCAACAGAATTATATTCTTCTTCAACAATAAGCAAAATACCAAATTCCTTCTTTCTTTAAACATAAACATGTTCAATTTTACTACTTTCTCAAAAGAAATAAAGGCAATCTGAATTTGCAGGAAGGAAAATTCAGCGCAAATAGAAAGCAAATAACCAGTGGCTTAAAAAATGAATCGATGCCCCAAATCGGGCACCCCAAAAACCAATCCGGACAGGTGAATCGGTGTTTCGGATTAGGAATCGGTGGGAATCGGCAATTTTTCTCCCAAAAAATCTTTAAAAAATCTCTAAAAATAGTGTTATTTTAATTTATAAAAGAATTTAGGAGTGGTGCATTACGTATTTTCATTACTTTGTGAAAATAGATGATTACTAAGACACTATTTTCTATCTGACTGTCTGTATAATTAAAATAAATAAATTAATAAATAAAATTCAAGACTCGGTTATCATTGTAATTAGTATAATTATTAATTATAATATTATAATAAATGTGATTCAAAAAACAAGGGTATGACCCTCACAAATAAATAAATCTAATACATAATAATTAGAGTGGATAGAAATATAGAATTTAAAAATATAAATTTACAATAATATTTTAATAAAATTAAAAAATAAATAAATAAATTCATAATTGCAATGTGAGGTAACTAGTTACAAACACTTCTATATTATAAGATTAAAAAAATTAATTTCTCACATAAATTAGTATCACATCAAAGTATCAAACATTTATTAATTCGTTTTACTCATCTAAAATTATTACAACCTAACTAACTATAATAATATATATTGAAATTGAAGTTGTTGGTTTATAATTTTATATTTTATAATTATTTTACTATACAAATAAAAATGTAAAATGTCTTATAATATCATCTAATTTAAAAAATCTTATTTACAATTATATGAAAAAATAATACATTACAAAATTTATAATATAAATAAATTAATAAATAAATAATATATAATATTTGATTATTAATAAATTTAAAAAATTCATATTTGCAATGTGGGATAATTGATAAAACAACTTGAAATAAATCCTAAACTTGTATAAGTTAGTGTTATTTTTCTATCTTAAAATATCCTCTAAACTATTTTTTTTAATATTCAATAGACTAGAATTAGTATTAATTTTTTGCTTTTTTTAATATCCTATGAGCTAATACTAATTTTTTAATCCTAATTAACTAATTAATTAATTATTAATCATATAATGAAATAATCCCATGAGATAATAACCTAATAGAGTTTTTACGTTTTTTTGGGTAAGTAAATTTAAATTTTTTTTGGTGAGAGATAGAGGTAATGGGCACCCAATTATTATTTTTAATAATTTTTTTTCCTTTTTTATTGTTTAATTTAATTTCTACCATTGGGCATACACCCTTCTTACTCTTGATGGGTGTACACCATCGCGCGTACACCATCGCGTGTACACCACACTATTTTTTTTTTAAAACCTATGGTCCCAACCCGTACACCTGCTTTTTAACTCATTTAGTAGTAGAGTCTTTGTCCCATCGTACAATTAAAACAGTCTTTATCCCATTGTACACCATCGGGCGGTTCTATCAAAAAAGGTGTTGTGGGAAGAAAGACTACTATAAAACAATCAAACCTGCCCATGACTGACGATGTTCTTGTTGCATGGCCACGCATATGCGGGTTGTGCATGCTGACAATAGAAAGTGCTCATGCAGCTTTTAGGAAGCGGTTTTAAGTTGTGACTCGGCGGTTCACTGTATTGAATCGGCGACTCCGGACGGTTTACTGTAGCAACTTGTCGGGTTCTACTCTAAAACCGGACGATTTTGTGTATTTCACTAGAACTAACACGGGGTGACTGATTCCCGTTTCGACTCGGACGAGTCCATTGCGACTTGCCGATTTTTAAAACACTACATATAACAGTGCATATTACCTGCCAGAGTACTTCTGATTAACTTCTTCACCTCCCACCCTAGTTGATCCAAGTCCACCACCCAGTCTGCGAGGACGCCAATTTGGAACAGTTCTACCACGCTCAACATCGACAAGTACCCTTCTATTATCCAGCTTCCGACCATCTGCTTGTTTGTATGCAGCTGCACAAATCAAAATAATCTCATAAACCATTTGTTAACATGACATCCCACTAACCTCTTAAGAGGAGAGAACAAATAAGAGAGAGAAGACATGCGTAAAGCACAATGAAATGAAAACTTCAGATTAAGATAGAGAAGAAAGCAAAAGCTTTTTCTTTCAACTTTGGAATATAGAAAAACCTCTCTAAATGACCTAAAGAAACTCGTACATACTCTTCATGTCACGGGTGTGCACGTACTCAATGAATGCATAACCACGAGGCTTATTCGTAGTTTTGTCATGGATGAGACGAACCTGTACAGTGCAAATACAAAGATTAGAGTGCAATGGCAATAAAGAACAAACTTAAAAAGATAAATAATAGGAAGTTGAATATTTTCAGTCCCTAGATTCTTCTAATCTATAGCCTAGGAACATTTTCAAAACTCTAAATCCTAAATGGCACGGCAGACAGGCACTATGCCTCACTAGCCGTGCTCACCTTTAAGGTGTACAGCTTCGCCAGGAAGGATGCATCGCCATCATTGCAGATTCGAGTTGGCAGAAAAACCCATGAATGTGGCCGATTTACCGGTAGTGCAACAGTTAAACCACCCCCTTACCAGGGGTATTGCTTAAAGTAGTGAACTAAATACTAGAAAGAATCGGGAAAGAGTGGGAAAAAATACCTTCTGAACTGGAAAAGAAAAGTTTTGATCGGCCTTTTGATGTAAAGCTAACATTCACTAAAGGAATTTGAATGAAACATACCAAGATTGTTATTACTGGCAAAGGACGTGTTATTACTCCTGACTCGTGCGTTTACCAGCACCAGGAAACTTAAATAGGGAGAGATGGTCAAATATTCTCTTTTTAGAGCTTGAAAATAAAGAAATGGTTTAGATCTTCCAAATGGGACAATATAAAGAAAACTGAATTGTATACCACCAGAACTCTTACCCAAGCCAAGAGCAACAATCTGAGCCCCACTAGGGGTTGCTCTAAAAATACCTACCCGCTTGATTGGCCCATAGGCCTCAAACTCCCTTTTGATTCGGTGCTCGGTTGTTTCATAATTCTGCAAAATAGATAAAAAAAAATGGACACATTAAAACCATAGTAATATTACATATATAACGCAAGGATAAGTCATGCCCGCAATCAAATAGTGATAACCATTCACAATCCATTTGCTATGAATGAATTAGGTATCCATACATGAGTGTATACACATGTCCACAGTAAAATTGATGGGAATGCATTTGTGCTTGCACGTATGTACCCACAAGCGCATACAAATAAGAGCAACAAATGAACATTCAAAAGAAAAAGAAATAATGGCAAGAAATAACTTACAAGCCTTGCAACAAACAGTGTTTTGTATGGATCTCCAGATATATTAGGGTCCTTTGTAGGATCATCTACACAGACCATTTGGACAAGAGGAAACTTTAGGACAAGGCTCGAGAAAATAGAAAGAGGCCAAAAAACACACTGAGAAGTGTCAGTTGCTATAAGAATAGATGACACTGAGAAATGTCAGTTGCTATAAGAATGGATGACACTGAGAAATGTCAGTTGCTATAAGAATGGATGACACTGAGAAATGTCAGTTGCTATAAGAATGGATGACACTGAGAAATGTCAGTTGCTATAAGGATGGATGACTTACATTTCTGCAGCTCTTCGGCAGCTTTGGCAGCGCCTTTCTCAAGCCGAAGTCCGTGGATTCGTGCCCTTCTTTGTGTCTGCCCAACAAAAATATATCTCTTACAGTGAACATAGTGATAAAGCATCAACACCAATACAGAAGAAGAGGGGGAAAATGATATTCATATTTCTTTCAAGAATCACAGATGCTCATCATGCAGCTCTATCTTCGACTCATGGAATTTCCTCCACGCCTTACAGAAGTTTAAGCGATAGCTTCATATTTTTTTCTCAAATCATGGTATTAACATGATGGATAAAAAAGAGTAACACCACTTTTGAATTTTTTTAAATGTGATAAGTCCATCAAAGTATATGCAAATGCACAGATCATGTACATCAACTATAAATGTGATCCTAATCATACCTGCTTCAAGTTAAGAAACACTCACAGACATTAAGTGTGCTATTATGGTCATAGAAAAATAAATCTATGCGCTAACTCAACTCTCGGAACATGTGTTTAATGAATCCTGCAAATTAATAATTAGAACGAAGAAAATTCCTACAAATTAATTATAACTATCATGGCATCGACAGTTTTGTAGTGAAACACACACACACACACTCACACAAAAAAAAAGAAGCCATAATCATAAATCATAGCATAGCACGTATAGGACATAATTTTCTGAAAATCGAGACCAACAAGGCAATTGCAAAATGCAATTTCTCAATGCCGATAAATATCCTAGAGCATCAGCACTCGAAAACAAATTCTTCAGTGAATTACCATGTGTCTATGTGTTAGCATAGGCACTTGTCAATCAACATTGAAGGTGCAACCAAGGAGCATCTATCATAGCAAGTTTCGTCTTAGGGCTAGAGGCCTATTTTTGAGTTGTTTAGGGTCTGTCCTAAAGCTTTAACGTGTCCATTTGGTCTTTAAGGTGCTATCCCTACACTATTATGTCCCTTAGGTGCTGTATGACATGTGTCCCTTAGTGTTTAGGTGAGAATTCTTGAGGTATTTTGGTTGCTGCCCTAGGTTTCCCATGAGAGGGAATTTGTCCTAGTAGCAATCTATAGTGTAGGAAATGTCCTTCCTTAGGTCCAGATCAAGGCAATGTCATCCATGATTGTGATTGACGCTGGGATCCAGTCCAAGGCCATGGGTATGGTTAAGTTGAGGGTGCTCATTAGCAGTCCATCCAACCAAAGAATTGACCAACATGATAACTCCCTCGGGCAAGTAGTAACTTGCACACATATGTATTTGGCGATGCTTCCCCATAACCCTCCTCAAAAGACTCCCAAGAGAGAGCAGATCAAGGACAGATTGACCAAGGCTTTAAAAGGATCCCAGGAGTATGGGATTAAGACCAATGCGAAACACCTTGATCCTTAGCAGTTCCTCAAATGGTTTGAAAGTATAAATCACTTCTTCAGATGGAAGATCACTGTGAAAAGGGAAGGTCAAAGCTCGTGAGGAAAGGAAGGTGATGTTTGCTGCCATGAAGTTGAAAGGCTTGACAATTGTTTGGTGGAAGCAACTTCACGAATAAAATTCCAAAGAGAAAGTTAGCACTCAGGCCTGAATAAACGATAAACTTCGACCAAAATGCTTGTCATCTGATTATCAGACCACACTTTACCAGAAGATACTTGTTTCGATGCAAGGTACCAAATCTGTAAGAGAATACATGAAAGCACTTAACCTGTTGGGTGCGCATAATGGCATCCAGGAGGGTGAAGAGCAAGCCATGGGTCGATGTGTAGCCATGCTACGTATCATATCCAAGATCAGGTTTCCCTTCATAACATGCCGAGTGTTGGTGATTTCTATGGACTTGCTCTGGAAGTTGAAAAGCATCTCTAGGGTCCTATGAATAGAAAGGAGGATCCTAACTGAGGGTCATCGAGTTCCTCTAGAAACGCTAAAAAACCTGCACATGCTACAGCTACAACACCATTTATGGACCCTCATTCAAGACATCAGCAGCCACTGTTTCGAGACTCGGTTGGGACTACTCGGACTCAGCCAATTTTTAACATGAACCTTCAAGTAGTGCACTGGCTTGTGGGCATTCTTATAGTCCATGACGGTAAGGGTTCGAATCCCTCCTTAATCATCCGCCTTCCTTTCTTTTCTTTTCTTTTTCTTTTTCCTTTTTTTAAAAGAAAAAACGGGAGTTAAAAAAAAAAATTCAGGAAGAGGATTCGTACCTAAGACCTCTTACAAAGGGGTATTATTAGAGCGTACCACTTTAACCAACGTGCGACCAAAATTTCTTTTTAACCAAAAGTATATATCTATTGCCATACTAGTATATTACCTTTTAAAAAAAAGAAAACAAAAATTGAAAATGAGCAGGTTGAGGATTCGAATCCAAATCATCCTGTATGGAGGAACCCCATGGGCGATAGACCTGACCATCAGGCCACTTAAAGCTCAATGTCATAAAAACAAAGGCTATAATATATATAAATTAATTTTTGTGTTGATTTTTTATTATTTTAACTTGAACTATACTCGGGCGAGTTACTCGGGATTGCCCGAGTAACTCGGCTCGGGAAAGGGCTGAGTACCTTGGCCGAGTTGATTTCTGAACACTGTCAGCAGCTAATTTTGGAACAAGATGAGGTGTTTGTGGCCCCATGCCATAAAATAACACCATTAAATGATTTTGGTGTGAAGAATTGGGCCATCAATCAGCCGAATGCCATCATAGATTGTACAAACCTCAAAATAACTTGGTGGAACAAGCAAAAGATGAGGTGTTTGTGGCCCCATGCCATAAAATAACACCATTAAATGATTCTGGTGTGAAGAATTGGGCCATCAATCAGCCGAATGCCATCATAGATTGTACAAACCTCAAAATAACTTGGTGGAACAAGCAAAAGATGAAGGAAATTTGGAGGGCAAAGACATAGGTGACAAGGGACAAAAGGATGATCCTGAT
Source organism: Amborella trichopoda (assembly GCF_000471905.2). The sequence goes on from NW_006500103.1 coordinate 705,130, forward strand.
TCAATCATTGTAGGAGAAGATCATGGGGTAGAGTTTCTCGATGAGGACAACTTAAAATGAAAATGTATGGCTATTTAGCCTCTCTCGAGGTTTGTCACACCGTTCGTGGCAATCCAATAGAAAGAAAGACCATGACAATTTCTCAAGAGATGGTTGACAACCATCGCTTACAAATCAAGACATAGAATGGTATTCAACATTGCAAGGTTTAAAGGAGTGAACGAGAACCCTATTAAATGGTGATGTCTTGTGAATTTCTCAATAAGGAAAATTCCACAGATGCTATGTGGTGCTATATAGATCCTCCTGAGGTCTGTCACATTTTGTGTGGCCATCCATGACAATTCGATAGAAAGACACACCATGATGGTGAGAAGCGCACTTGCTCCTCCACTAAATATAATAAAAAAGTTACCACAAAAAGATGCATTACAACAGAGGAAAGGAGAAGCAAAACCTCAAGTTTCTCAAAACAAGGCGAGGAAGCTGACAATGCCTTTGAAAAGAGCATTATTTGAGGTGCAGTGAGGAGACGCAAATAGTCAAAGAGTTCAACAATTCCGTGAGAGATTCACTTCATTCAGTTGGAGCACTCCAGAAGATCTTCCTAATGGCCTTCCTCCTATGAGAGATTTTCAGCATTGCATAAATCTCATTCCAAGAGCCAACCCCCCATAGTTGGTCCATTACACGATGAGTACAGCAAAGCATATGCATAGGTAGGTTATGGAAGTCCCAAGAGAAGGACTTGGAAGAGAAATATTGTGTGTGGCCCTTGCATTCTAAACTCCAAAGAAAGATGGCACTTAGAGAATGTGAGTTGATAGCAGTGTTTTGAAAATCGACTCGGCCAAGGTACTCAGCCCTTGCTCGAGCTAAGTTACTCGGGCGAGTCCAAGTACTCGTTCGAGTACAGTTCAAGTAAAAATCAACACAAAAATTAATTTATATATATATTAGCCTTCTTGTTTTTGTGAGTTTGAACATCAAATGACCTGGTGGTCAATTCCTCCGCCCTCAGGGTTCCTCCATGCAAGATGATTTAGGTTCGAATCCTCCGCCCACCCATTTTCAATTTATGTTTTCTTTTTTTAAAAAAAAGGTACTACATAAATAGATATATCCTATTGTTGAAAAGGAAATCTTAGTGGCATGTTGGTTAAAGTGCTAAGCTCTTAGAATACCTCTTTGTAAGAGGTCTTAAGTTCGAATCCTCTTCTTGAATATTTTTTTAACTCTTGTTTTTTCTTAAAAAAAAAAAAGAAGAAAAAAAGGAAAAGGTCTAACAAAAGGATAGCGGATGATTAAAGAGGGATTCAAACCCTCACCGTCATGAACCATAAGTATGCACACAAACCAGTGCGTTATTGGAATGTTCATCTTAAAAATCAGCACATTAGTATATATAACCTATTAAAAATGTGTGTACAATATACTTGGGGCAAACACGCCTCACCCATAGGGCGAGGACGAGTTACTCGGCCGCGTCCGCACAGTCCTGGCCAAATCTCGAAACACTGATTGATAGTTTTGCAACCGTTAAGATTACCATCATGTATAGGTTTTCCCTTACTTGTCTTGATAAAATGCTGCATACGTTGAGTGGCACCCATATTTTATCCAAACATGACCTCAAGAGTATACATGATCATCATATTAACATTCAAACCAAGAAATGATGAACCAAGTTCTATGACCATGCATTGGGAGATTTGCGGTTGTGTACTTTATTGATATTTCGATCTACAAAATGCGTCCACATGACCATTTAGTACACTTACAGCGAAGAGCAAGTAGCATGTCAACCTCATGAAAGTTTCATTTTGTGAGCTACATTGTGTCAAAAGGGATTAAGGTTCGTCTTGCTAAGGTGGACGCTATCAAGAGCTGGCCAACTCAAGTTCTAATGGTGATGTGCGAGGTTTTCACATCCTCACTTTGTTCACTTTAACATCATGGTTCTACCATCACTAAGTCCAGAGCATTTAGATGGACCTAAGAGGTAAAAGAGAGTTTTCAACTAGTGTTATCAAATGCAGTCACATAATGCATTATGTGCTGCATCAAGGCAGATGTGCCCTAAGGTGCACAGCACAACCTCGCATATACAGCTTTTCGCAATGCGCCTGCATATACAATGCATTGCCCACAAATGCGCATCAACAACAATGTGCCCGCATGTGGGCAGGGCGAAGAGTTTTTTTTTTTTTGGTGGGAAGGAATGTAGCTCAGCCCCCGGAAAAACTCAATTAAAACCAATTTTCACATTTTAGAAGGGGTTAAACCTAGAAACCACAAACAAATTTTTTTCTCGATTACAAAGCTCTCAAAAAAACTGATAATTCTTGATTATTTGAGATTATTTTGGGCATTGCTAGGAAGGTTTTTTATGCGAGGATTTTCCAAATAATAGATGGTTTCAAGGGACGAGGAGATAAAACCCAAAAACAAAATCTTCTATTGAATAGGGTCTTGCATCGGAAGTTTGAAACAGATAAACTTTTTTTAGTTAGTTTCATTTCATGATGCTTTTTTTTAGTAACATTTCCATGTTCTTCAAGTTAGCTTCATTCAGAATGCTTCTTTTTTTAATAACAACATTGCCATCTTCCAGCAACAAAGATCCAGCACAGAAATATTCAAAACCCAATCCCAAGGATCAATTATGTTCTTTGTACTTTTTTTTGGGGGGGCTGGTAGTTTAGTGGTAGGAATCAAACTTGAGATGTAGCATTGCTCAATGTCAACTACTACCACTCATGCTCAAGCTCAATTCCTGTGCTCTTTGTACTCTAGGTTGGGGAAACTTATATGGAGATATTTTCCCGCAAAAGAAATATCTTGCCGGTAATTCAATTAATGTTCTTTGTACTTTTGTTTTTTTTTTTGGGGGGGTGTGTAGTTCGGTGGTAGGAATCAAACTTGAGATGTAGCATTACTCGATGTCAACTACTACCAGTCATGCTCAAGCCCAAATCATGTGCTCTTTGTACTCTAGGTTGGGGAAACTTATATGGATATATTTTTCCAGCAAAAGAAACATCTTGCCGGTATTAGCACCTTCAAGCAAACAATGAGATTAGAAAATTACGGCATATATAGATAGCCAACAAAAGAAAAGAAAATACAATAGATGTTGGAAGAGGTTCAGTTATTTGATAATGAAGATGAAGAAAATATATATGAAGTTCAAAGTGTGCAACAATTACAAGGGAGGGCTATAAATGGTACTGCTGGGCAAAAAAGTCCTCACCCTTGGGGGCCAATACAATGTATTTTGCACCCTGAAGCCAGATGTTATCGTAGAAGACAGGAGGAGAAAAAACCATGTTTGAAAACAAATACAAGAAGGAAAAAGGATTAAGAATTGTAGGTTTATTGCTAAGTGGTTTTAGTAATGCGGTATTCAATTCAATATTGTGTGCCTTGATAGCTTCAAGAATTGATCTTGGGCTCGAACCTCTCTCACTTCATGAGCTTTAGGAGCCCCTTTTGAAAGATGAAATGCATGTGTAAAGAAAATTTTGACTTCCAAGGAAGTAGGGTGGGAGAAACATGGGGTAGCCATCATGTTTAATAGATGGTCTAATGGAAGGTTCCGAACATATGCTAATTGGTCAATTGTCCGTTAGGGACTGTTTTGGTCAAATTGATTGAAGCATTCGACAAGGCACATAATCCAACTTAGGGTTAAAACAAGACATTATAGAGCTTGTTAGGGAAAAGCACAAGTGAACAAACCACAGATCCACAATCAGAGCGGGCGTTTGAGGGTGAGGAACTTCTTTGGTTGGATGTCAAGTAAAGTATGAGGTATAGAGAAGACATAAGGCCTATCATCAGATCACAAAGGACGAGAGTTGGATAAAATACGCTCCAAAGGTCAAGGAGGAGGCTGCCTTAGAGGAAAACTGAGGAGGAAGAAGCATATGTAGACGAGGGGGCAATGACACAAATGATGATAGTTCGGGAGATGAACGTAATGGATCATACGACATGTCTGATTGAGAGCTAAGATTCTGATTCCCTTCATTATCACCTTTATTTTATGTCATGAACATTTAGTATTTTGACTTTGGATTTTGGATGCTATGTACTTGTGATACACCTTAAAGCATAAGAGTACCTCGGTTGCTAGAAATTGCTAGATGCTAATTTAGGAATGATTGTTGATGAGCGACTGATGATTCAAGGCACCCCCACCTAATTGTGAACTCAGGCTTTGTGCTTGAGTGCAAGCGTGTATACTTGTAAGAACATTACCCATTTCACATGTCGACCATGAAGTGTATGCTGAGAATTAAGGCATCTCAATGCCTCATGGTCTGCATACAACATGAACTTCCTATGAATCATATATGGCCTTTTGTGTTAAAGAGCTTGAACAATTACATATAATTCAACATCATATGTCAAGTAACAGGAATGGGCATCACTCAATTTCTCAGTAAAGAATGCCACAGGGCTCCCCTCCTAGCTCAACACAACTCCTATTCCAACATGGATGTAAACCAATTAGGTTACATCAATTGATGTTAATCGACATATTAGCTAGGTTATGCCAATTGCTACAAACCAGAAAAATGTTCAGACTGTCCCATTCACCGACAATCCCTAGATCATTTCTTTTGCAATCATCGAACCTTGGCTATGTCAAGCTCAACACAGACGGTTGCTACTTCAGAAATCCAGTGTTTGGGGGCTATGGAGGACCATACAGTGACTCAAACAGCCAGACCATAACATTATTCTCAGGAAGCCTCGGCATCAATTGCCATGGAAATGGCCAAGGGCCTTGCATGAAGGTCTCAAAAAATTCAACCCCCTAGGGGTTCCACTCCTAATCCTCAAAGGAGACTCTATGAACTTGATCCTTTAGGCATCCAAACATTCCCCCCATCCATGGAGCATGGAACCCAGTTTTTACCATATTTTTTCATATTTGCAGGCCTCTTCAAGTTGTGTTCAGTCATATTTGGAGGTAGGCAAGTTCTACAGCCAATGCTCTCGTAAAAGAGGGTGCCACTAATGATGTTCCTTCATAGCATCCATAGCAACTATAGTCGGCTGCAATAGGGGCTTATCGCCTATTCCTTATATTCAGGATTCCCCCGCCCCCCTTTCTAAATGTATCTCAAGTCTTCCTTCCATACCTTGCCCCGCCTGACTGATGAAATTCTATATCGACCTTTTTATCCATGCCATGAGTCTTCGACCCGTTCTAGCAACCTCTGAGGGAGCTGAATCTGCTGATGAGTTCGTCGGGGATGATAGGCTTGTCGTGGATGATCTAGTATCCGAGTTCCCATGCTTGGGTATTATATACTTGAATCCTCCAGGTTTATTGGGGATCAACGCCAATTTTTTTATAGTTTTTTCTGGAATAAATTCCCAATTTTGTATGGTTCTTACATATCTTTGAGCACTCTATCTAAAGGACGCCTTTCTTGCATACCTCCACCTTCAACAGTGTTTTTATGTGAGTGGCTGATCTCAGAATAATAAAAATCAATTGATACAATCATATGTGAGTGGCTGATCTAAGGTTTACATCAATCTCTCTTTCTTAACATGAGGATCACTTCCATAATATTTGCCACTGTTCATGGCTAATCCCCCTTCTTCATGTGCCCATCTACCACTTGGAGTCCAAGAAGGCTTGAAAGAAAACCCAATAGAGTTCTTGAATCTGCCAATTGTACATTCATGCCATTGAATATGGGTTTTACTAAAGGGGTGAGTGTTTAGAAAGTGAGACACATTCATTACTTAAATTCGTTTTTTGAATATTGGTTCCATAACTGATTTTCTTCTAAGTCAAATCAAATATTGAGTACAAGAGCTTCTCTAGGACTTCTTTGTTTATCAATAAACATCTTTAACACTATTAATGCTACAGGTAAGTAATTCAATACTATCTTGGTATTAGTGAATTAGCACGCATTCACATTGATATGTTCAAGAAACTCGAGTCATAAATGGACAAATATTCCACAAAACATATAACTCCTTCGCAAATTTCATGACATTCTTGGCTTCCTTTTGCTTATTTATTCAAATTTCCTTTCAATAAACTTAAATTTTCAGCAATATATTAGATTTCCGCATCACATCTTGACACATATGGATCACATGACAAATGCACATTGAGTGATTTGTGTTTTGCACCGTGCACACTACACAAGACTGTGTACTAAGGGCACTTATATAGTGCTTCGTGCACATGTTTTTGGGGAACGTGGCGCAAATTGCATGGTGCACGGATGCACGATGCTCGTCAAAAGTGCAAGCAACATTGCTACACTTTGCACATGAATAGTGCACATTGACTGATTTGTGTTGTGCATGGTGCACAACACACAATATTGTGTACTAAGTGCACTTATGTAGTGTTTCGTGCGCATGTGTTTTGGGGAACATTGTGCAAATTGTACAATGCGCGGGTGCACAACGCTCGTCATAAGTGCGGGCAACATTGCTACACTTTGCACATGAATTGTGCACATAGAGTGATTTGTGTTGTGCATGGTGCGCAATACACAATACTGAGTACTATATGAACCTATGCAGTGCTTCATATGCATGTGTTTGGGGAAGATAGTGCAAATTGCACAGTACGTAGGTGCGCAATGCTCGTCATAAGTGCGGGCAACATTGCTAAACTCTGCACATGCATAGTGCTAATTAAGTGATTTGTGCTGTGCACGGTGCGCAGTACACAAGACTGAGTACAAAGTGCACTTATGTAATGCTTCCTGCCAAAGTGTTTTGGGAAACGTAGTGCAAATTGCACAGTGCGCGGGTGCACAACACTTGTTATAAGTGCAGGCAACATTACTAAACAGTTTTTTTTTTTTTTTGGGTAATTCAGTGGGGAAGACAGGCCCCTACTTGTTTTTTCAATAGATTGGGAAGTTACATTTTGAAGGTGTTAATTGGGGGTGTCAGCAGTAGGAATGCTACCACGATGTGGTACCTAGGTATGGGGATGCTACCACCACGACCCCAGCCTCTTTCCTAACATTGCTAAACTTTGCACATGAATAGTGCACATTGAGATATTTGTGTTGTACACGGTGTGCAGTACACAAGACTGAGTAATAAGTGCACTTATGTAGAAGGAGGACACAAGTCCAAGATCTCGAAAGCAATTATTACAAACACTTACTAAAAAACTACTATTGCACCCAGAGCGTCACTGAATACCATTGATAATCGCAAAAAAAATTCCTCACGCCGTAAAATCAGTTTCCACAAAGAATGAAAGCATTAAGCATGAGAAGAGACATCCCTCATGACAAAATACTGGAAACATGAATGTTACATCAAAATGATACACAGAAAAAAGACATCAAATTGACCACATTGACACACATAAAAAATAAGGGCAATAGTTAGCTTACTGGAGTTTCAGCCTTCTGAACCGGCGGTGCATATTCTGGGTCACCCGGCTCTGCAAAGTTACTCACATACTGTGCCATTCCTTCAGAAAGCACAATAAAAGATTTAGTTTCAGCTTTGTTATTGAAAGTAATATAAGGTTCAGTTTCAATGTAAACAGTAACTTGCGGTATAACTCCATATATCCATCACAGTAATAGATCTCAGGATAAAGAAGCTCAAAATGCAAAGTGGCAAAACCATGAATCGAAAATGGTTCAGTTGTTTGCTTTTTGGATAGTAGACATGATCAAACTGTATACATGACATTACCCTCATAAAAATCCTCTGTATAACATACATACATGCATACATACATACATATATGTAACCAAGTATAAATTGTATTCAATGCACCTAATTTGCATATACTGTCAACTATAAGGTCAAATCAATATAAAATTAAATATGCAGATTGTGATCCAATTTGTTCTACATTGGCACTCCCCGTCACATATTATGGAGAACACAACAAACCTAATGATCAGGAAACTACACTAAAATTTTGGAACACCCTGTGTTTATAATTAAAAAAGAAAACCTTGAATACGAACACACTCAACAAAATATCATAATTTAATGAAATATCAAATCAATGACATGTTACGAGAGCAGTTTTAATCATTTAAGAAAAACAATGTGATGATCAATGACAAACCTCATAATAACAATTTTTCTAACTTTATATTAAAATATTTAAAGTACACAAAATAGTAAGTGGTCTAGGCAGCCCACAATCTGTAACCATACTAACAATGTTACCTGAATAAGGTGGGCATTTTCTCTTCTCTGGAGGAGGCTTATACTCCAAAGGAGGTCTAGGTTCAAAAAGCTTCAAAAGGTTCGATGTTAACCCAGTTGGATGACTCTGCCCAATCTGTAACCAAAAAAATAAAAAATACAAAATTAACTGAAAGTTCATTCTACATCAACGTATAACATGATCAGAAAACCAGATTAACACATTGAAAAAAAAATAGACAGAAAGAGAGAGAGAGAGAGAGAGAGAGAGAGAGAGAGAGATCCATGGATTCAAAAACTACAAGGAAATCCAGGTGCTGAAACAAATCTAGACAGAGAAGGTAAAGGCACATAAATATAGACAGCAAAGTGAATAATACCAGCTTTAGCTGCAAAACATTTGCTCTATTTTGTGCTTTAGTGCGAGCTTGAACAGCTGCATCTCTGTTGCGCATGTAAACATCTCCATAGTCCCCCATGGTTTTGCACAAGATAAGATCCAATGAGGTTTCACCGATGAAAAAACGAATGGATCAAATGATTTTTCAGAACCTCTGTTATGGGAAAGGAGAAGCTCATGCCATAGATGGATGAATCTCTGCTAGAATTATAGGGTCTCTGCTAAATCAGACCACAAAAACCCCACTTAAGTAACGAAGAAGCTCATGCACCAGATGGATGAATCTGTGCACAATTAGGGTTATCTGCGAAATTCAGAGGTAGGGTTTAACAGAAAGGAAAATGGGGATAAACAAATAGAACAACATTAATAATAGGTGGACTCGCTATTTATTGAAGGAGAAGATAAAAACCAATATGCACCCGCAGGATCATATTTTACAACTACTCCCAAGGGTAAAATATAATTATTTTCATCATGATTTTGTGATCAAAGTGTCACCACATTTTTTTTAATAATAAATAAGTTTATATAAGGGTGAGGCCCTAAACAATCAAATTAAGGCGTATCTCGAAAATTTACTAGAAGAGGTTGTTTCAATGCTCAATAAATCTCAAATCGGTTATCTCGACCTCAAGTTCTATGATATGATTTCAAGTCTTGGAAGTAGTGTATCTTGCAATATATTTTCTAGACCGTTGATCTTCAATATTTTTAAGTGTTTGTAGATTTTCCTGATCAACATCATTTTTTAAGCTTAAAATTTTATAATTAGATATGAAAATAAATTTTTGAGCTATAACAAATATTTCCAATATATAAACAATATATTTCGACACTATTTGAGGGTGCACATTATTTTGATTGTTTAGGCCCTCATCCTTATGTAATCCGCACCTTTTTTAAAAATTAAACGATTCTTGTTCAATCTTGAGACATTACTTTATCTAAACACATAGAGTATGGAAATTGTTATTTTCTCTTTGATGTCGGTCCCTGCATTCTAGAGATTCTCCAAAACTTTAGGATCCAAAAAAATATACTTTTGCCCTGGGAAGTAAATGGACAATATACGCTCCCATAGGAGTATGAAATCATTTCACAATCACTTTAGATTTTGTAAATGACACGTGTGCCCTGATGGAGACGGCTTTCTACTGCGCGTGAGCTTGTTATACTCTTCATTTCTACTCCGGCATAAGTGATAGTTGTCTACCAGTAGGACTCAAGTAGTAGAACATATGACAAAGATGAGTACACCATGCTCTTTTTTTGGGTAAGACGTAGCACGCACTTGAGGTATGCCAAAATAGTGCTTGTTCTTAATATATTGAAGCACCAAGGAAAACTCTTAAAAATACTTATACGCGAAAGTGTTTTTATCCCGCAACGACTCTTATAGAGCTGTCGCGGTGTTTTCTAAAAAGTCGCAATGGTTTCTTGTGTTTTTGCGTGAAAAATAGATTGCATGCAATGGACATAGTAGAGCCGGTGCAATCTTTTAATCTATGCCGTTCGAAAAAATCAAACAGCACCAAGCCTATGGACGAAACCACTGTTTATTTTCATCCATAAGCATTGCGTAGTGGCTTCCAAGCAGTAATAACTTATATAAAAATATGATACAAAATCATTATTTGCATACTAATGATGTGTCTCTTTGATGGATAGAACATCTTTCATCTGGGCACTAAATAAGATCCCATGTTAGATGGGTTTCAAAAAGTTTGCTACATGCAAACAATGGATGGTCAAGATGTGCCATTCTTCTAGCGACCCAGCCCAACTGTCCACTTGTTGAAATTGGATGGATGACGAGGTGCTAGCAAATTGTTTGTAATCGAAATGCTGGAATATTATACCGACCTTAAGCAACTTTGTTTATAGAAGAAAGCAATACAACAGGCAACATAGTTGTCCATTTTGCAGTGTGCAGTGATGCAATTTAGCTTGACTTTGGCCCAAAGTATTCATTTTTCAACAAACAAATCTATAGCTTCTTGTGAGTTGCATCATGCAGTAGAGACATTTGTATACTCATTTCACTTTCTTTATCACAACATTGTTCAAATTGATCTCTCTCTCTCTCTCTTTCTCTCTCTCTCTCTACACATGTGAAAATAAATGAATTTTGTTGGCCCGCTAGCCGATGGAATAGTAGAAGCTCAATAGTTTAGATTTAATGTTTTTCTCTTTGGGTAGTTGAATGGGGAAGGGGTCTCCTACCGATGATAGGGAATATAACTGTATTGTGATACCCTCCATCTTAACTATAATGCCTTGAGCCCCTTCCTAGCTTTAGATTGAATGTGTGCTAGCCTAACAACCAACGAGTATTGATATTGTTTTGTTGGAATAATACGGTCCAATGGCCGAAGCATAAGCAAAATAACCAACTAGGAATTGAGTATCATACTCGAGTGCTCATAAAACAGTTTTGGTGAATGAATTGGGAGATGAATGATCAACTCATATAGACACGTTCGACAATTAGTATAGAGCTACCGAAATTTGTTCCACCACAAATCCCGAGCAAGATGGAAGCTCACGAATACTCTTACAAATGTGGTATGAGGAGCAGTCCAAGCTTGACTCCCACGCACAATTATATCTCTTACGGTTGAGCCTCTTCTTAGAGCTCTAATGGAGATGGATTTTACTCTCTATCTATCACTTTTTCTCTCTCTCAAGATGAGCTCTCGCACTTTTTCTTGTGTATTGTTGTGGTATATAAAGACCTCTACCCGACCCTTTTTTATAATGAGAGAAAGGGACATCTCATTTATGTGGGAGTAACCTCCTCGTGAATGGACACCCTTTAGGTACATGGTGCATGTCATTTATGGGATGATAACCCGCTCATGATGAGGTGCAACTTCTTCCCACCTCCCTTCATGCAGTAACGTAAGTCAAATATGAAGGAAGTATGATCCACTTGTGTGTACCCTCACACTAGGGATGTAATATCATGTCTACATCTTTTACTCGTCCCGTATGTTTGAGGGGTTACATGTCCAAATAAGAGTTGTCGTTCATTATCACATCGTGTGTGTTATTTCATACAAAGGGAAAATGCGGTGTGAAACCTACTTGAGCAAACATTCTATTAGAGATAATCATATCAACTTTCCAACCAACTGGCATAGAACATCTCATCTCTTCAGTTTCTACAAAACAAAAAACTGCTCTACCTGCCCTAGACCCAATTTGACCACACCAGACTAAGTTATCAATTAATCCCTCATGAACCCAGCTCAAAATATTACTTAAGCCCATTTGTATACAATCACTTTCAATGTGTACGAAATGTGTATTGTTTTTTTGTGGTACTAAAATAGAGTATGATAACAAATGCTCTTCCCTTACAACAAATATTATTTTACTCTGACCTGACCATTGTCTCGACAATGTCCCAGACGAGCCATATACTTAACCCTAAGGAGTATATGCCAAAGTGAATATTTGAAACAGAGTTTCATAATGCAGTTTAAGGTTTACGAGGGCATCATGGGTCACCTACTTATTAGTCATGCACAGTGGAAAAAATGAACATAGATCATCTATTTCCACACGAGTAGGTGTATTAGTTACTAATATAGCACATGTGGTATGAATCACACTTCATGGTGGATCAAATCAAATATGCATCGGAATCCACACCATGCATGTTAGTATTTTTCTTAGCCATGCAATCGGTCGCCACCTAGCGCCCTACAGTCATATCCATGTGTCAACCTAAACATCCCTGATGTTCATCCTTAACTTACACTCTGCATATCTTTGGGACGTCAATTTGAATTAATCATATAAATTCCCTTATGTAATCTCATCTCGAACTCTTGGTCGATGTGATAAATACACCATGTGTATATCTCATCCTCTAATATCCCAAATATTGAGGTAGCTCGTGCGAGTAGTGAGCTTTAACCTATGGACAAATTAAATGATGATTTCACATTATTGTGCGCTTGTGTGCATTAAAGTGTACAAACCATCCATCATAACACAAAATAACATATATATTCCAATATAATAGTATAACATAAACTCATAGGGCTCTGAGGCCCATAGTTATTACATGAGTCTAATGAGCGGCCCTGACAATTGCCTTAAAATCAAAATAGATATGCCACTATTTCAGTTGTAGGAATATGAGTTAACACCACCTTCTCATATGCAACAATGTCTCGAATATAATTTCGACTTTCCATGATACTTTGGGTATTTTACAAAAGCAAATGTTGTTGTATTATCACAAAATACAATGATATGCTCATTACTAATTACGGCAACACCCAGGTTCTTTATGAATCTTCTCAACCATACGTCTTTTTTTACTGCTTCACTACAAGCAATGTATTCAAACTCCCTAGTAGAGAGAGTGATACACGATTATTTATTGCTACACCATGAGACTGCACCACCTCCTAGCAAGAAAATATAATCTGCACTCATCTAAGTCTATAGGCCAATCAATGTAACTATATCCCCGAAATTAGAAATCGGTTCCCTAAAAACACAACATCTGACTCGAGGTTCCGTGAAGGTATCAAAAAATCCTCTTCATTGCTTGACAATGACGTTGTCTTGGATTACTTTGATACTGACTAATGAGGCCCACTGCATAGGCAATATCCATACGTGTACCAAGCATCACGTACATCAAACTACTAACCACATTTGCATATGGAATACACGACATTTTGTTCCTCTCAGTTTCTGTCTGCAGACACATGTCGAGACTATTAGTATGCCTTTTCTCAATTGGAGTATTTATAGGTTTCGAGTATTGCATACGGAATCGCTCAAGAATCCACTAGATATATGTTTCTTGTGACATAGCATAATTATTTGAACGCGATCACGATGTATCTTAACACCAAGTATGTAACTTGCCTCACCTATGTCCTTCATCTCAAATTTGGAGGACAGTCACTCTTTCATGGAGACAAGTTGCTCCAGGTCATTCCCAATTAATAAGATATCGTCAACATACAAATACAGTATTTGAATGCTTTTCTTATATTTCTTAATGTACGCACAGTGGTCTTCTTAAAGCATTTCGAAACCATAAGTCATTATAGCCTTATAGAATTTTATATACCACTATCTTGATGACTGTTTGAAACTACATATGAACTTTTTGAGCTTACACACTTTGCGCTCAATATCAAGGGATACAAAACCTTTAGGTTGCTCCATATAAATCTCTTTCATTTCAAAAAAGCAATCTTCACACCCATTTGGAAGAGTTTCAGGTCTACATGTGCGACGATTGCTAAGATTAGGCGAATTAAGATCATTCTCACTACCGGGGAGAATGTCTCATCGTAGTCCACTCCTTAAATTGGGGTGAACTATTTCGCCACTAAGCGGGCTTTATATTTATCTATAGTTCTATCTGGCTTACGCTTAATTTTGACTACCCACTTGTTTTTAATTGATCTTCTATTATACGGTAGATCTACAAGCTCTCAGACTTGATTCTGTTCCATGAAACTAAGCTCGTCTTTCATAACTGACATCCACTGATCCACAACAAGAGAATTCAAAACCTATTGGAATGAGCTAGGCTCATCAGCATCAATTGAAATGCGTGCGATACCCTCTATTTCGAAGTGTCTACGAGGAACTTTTCCACGTTGACTCATTCAAAATTCGACATGTAATTCGCTGTCAATAGGGCACATTTAGCATGGTCGGTGACTTAATATGGATCATTTACTCATTCTCAACCAGTGGCTCACTCCCACTATAATTAACAATCTTGGGAAAATTCCCATTATTACCCTCAAGTGAAGGAACCACCTCTATGTATGTATAATGTTCAATTTCTTCACATAGCTCATCAGACATACGATACCTCTTCCTGTTAGGAAATTTCGTCTATATAAAATCTACATCGTAAGATTCTATTCCCGTCATCCCGCTACCATTATGTTATTGACATAACACATATCCCTTGAAGTGTTTAGAATATCTGACAAAAAAAGCACTCGAGATAACGCCTATCAAGTTTCATTGTCAACTGAGAAGGGATGTAAATGTGTATAGTTAACCCCCAATGATGTAAATGGGAAAGATCTAGTTTTCTACCTATCTATAATTCATAAGGGGTATTAGGAACAAATTTTGATGACATTCTATTTAGGATATACATGGCAGTAAGGAGTGCATATCTCCAAAATGATATTGAGAGGCTGGCATAAGCCATCATAGACCTCTCCATGTCCATCAGAGTATGATTTTTTCTATCTGTAACATCATTTTGTTGCAGAGTATATGACATCGTCTCTTGTCCACGGATTCCCTTATCATCACAAAGCTTTTTAAATTTATTAGATAAGTAATGTTGCCCTTGATCAGTGCGAATAACCTTAATTATTCTGTCCAATTAATTTTCAACCTCTAGCATAAAACAACAAAAGCAATTTATTGGTTGCGATTTATGCAAGATCAGGTAAATATGCCCGTAGTAAGAATAATCATTGATAAATGTGATTAAATAACAGGAACAGTCACAGGTCATCTTATTAAATGGACCACAAATATTATAATGTATTATATCTAGAAGATTGATTGCTCTCTTTGTTTTAGGAAATGGTTTTTTAGTTGGTTTTTCAGCTATACATAACTCACATATATGCAGGTCTATTTTGGATAAAGGCAACAATCCTTCTTTGACTAATTAGATCTTCCTATTTTTTCCTATATGGACAAGTCTGACATGCTACATTATGGAGTTGTGTGTAATATAAGAGGTGAAAAAAGTAGGAAAAAGTGGAAAATTAACATTATTATTATCCAAAACAAACAAGTCATTCATAATCCGATCATAATAGTGAAAATCATTCAGAAATGTAAATGTAACATAACTAAGTATGAATTGACAAGGCAACCATATCTAATTAGACATAGAATCGAAAGCAAACTTGTTCTCATTTTGGGAGCATAGAGGACGTCATGGAGAATAAAGTTTCATCCACTTCAGAATCGGAGTTGGTAAGCTCCAACCCCTAACACATCTTATGATGTGCAATTCCCCATAAAAATCTTGCGGCTTCCAACTGACATAATTTGGAGCTCAATAAACCCTTATTGATCCCTCGCTATATGCCTTGTCGCTCCTAAATCTACAATCCACCTAGTAAATTATGAACGAGCGACAAGCACCTGAGTGTAAACATTTGCATAGTTAGGGAAATTAGTTCGTACATTTTTAGGTTTAGGACATTTGCGTGCATAACAACACTTCTTCTCGCAATTGTAGCAAATTATATCAGAGTTGTCCCTTGTGTGCCTCCCATGTCTGTGCTTTGCCTTTTTTTTTCCTCTGACTCTTGCTTAGGTTGCTCCTTTATTTGAGGCGTCCCATTCTTTGACTTACCTCGAGGTTTATAGCCTCGAGGCTTGCTGGATTGCCCAACTAGAGTGGTTCCTGCTCCAGAAGATAAGCGAATCTCATCTTCTGTCTTGTGTAATATTAGTGACTTGATATTTTTTTAGGATTCTAGAAGAGACCTAGGCAATCCTATAATCTGTTGCTCGTGATTGAGTTTGTTTTCAACTGCCTCTAAGTCACGTATCATTTGAGATATTTTTCGGACATGGTCTACTATCGACGCATTTGAAGGCATTTTATATGTCTCAAAAGCCATAGATAAGGCTCGTAACTGAGCAATGGAAGTACCAATATATTTTTGCTGAAAGGCATCCCACATGCCCTTCGTTATGGTAAATCCCTCGAATTCACGAATGAGGTCATCGACTATAGGACTTAGCAAAGTAAAACAGTGTCACGGTTGGCATTGTCCCATGCCTGATATTCACGGAGAAGTTCCTCTGTGGCACCTTGTTAAGGTTTTTGCTTAATGGTAGTTAGGTGTTCAAGAGTACCTTGCTCATTTAGAATGTATTACATTTTCCTATGCCACATAGAAAAATTGCTCCCACTCAACTTTTTACCTTTAGTGAGATCGGCGATCACATTTTTAGAAGTCATTATAAGTCAAACAACAAAATTGCACCCATTAATATGGATGTTTGATGGTTATCCATAATTGCATTAAGATTATCATTTTTACGCAGGATAATTGTCTAGTTATTTGAACAAAAAACTTGACCCTTAAAAGTCTCGATATGAAAATTTCACGTGACTACATTGAGCTATTGCTTATAATTAATACCAAGTTTATTTACTAGAACCAGCATCTCAAACACCTCACAATTTGCAAGTGGTGTACCTTCCTAGATGCACACCCACTAAAAAAAACTTTATATGTAGCCTTAAAACGGCAAAAAAATGAGTAGGACTTGCCATGCATGACTTAGCATGTGATGCCTATAAAAAACGGGTAGCCATGACACTCATGGTCTAGGAAGCATCAATTTGCATAACCCATACATAAGACTAGAACTCGTCATTGCATAGGGCCTGCATGACAATGTGGTTGCTACATAAGGTTACATAGTGCATCTACTCATGGTTTAAAAATAACCATCATGTGTAGTTTGCAACATCATAGGCTAACCATCATCGAACCTTCAAAAAACTAAGGCGGAAACTATAATGAGGGTATAATCAAGAACCCAGCTCTACGATGGCTCTAATACCAATGTTGGAATAATACAGTCCAATGACCAAAGTGGAAGCAAAATAATCAATCGATAACTGAGTATCATACCTGAGGGTTTGCGAAACAGTTTTGGTAAATGAATGTGAAAGGGAATGATTAAATCACGTAAGCACGTCTGACAACTACTAGACTGCCGAAATCTGCTCCACACTGCAAATCCTGAATGAGGTGGAAGCTCACAACTTACAAATGCGGTATGAGAAGCAGTCCAAGCTCGACTCTCGTGCACCACTCTATCTCTTAGGGTTAAGTCTCTTCTTATAACTCAAATGGAGATGGATTGTACTCTCTCTCTCAATAGAAGCTCTCACACTTTCTCGTGTGTATTGTTGTGGTATGTAGAGACCTCCACCCCTCCCCCTTTTATAATAAGAGAAATGACTCTCTCATTTATGTGGAATGGGCACCCTTATGGTGCATGATGCATGTCATTCATGGAAGCGTAACCTCTCATGAAGAGGCGTAACCTCTGCCCACCTCCTTTCATGTAGTAACGTAAGTCAAATATGAATGGATGTGGTCCACTTGAGTATACACTTACACTAGGGATGCACCCTCAAATCTACATGTTTATATATTTTTTATTTGCTATAAATCTATTTCACCTAAAAATTTGAGAAAATATGTTCTTGACCTATGCACATTGGAAATATTTATAGTAGTACTCGTGTTCTGAAGACACAAATTCCTCCTAAACACATGCAAATCCATGTCCTTTGTAACTAAATTGAACTTAAAGCTCCTAGTATGATACAAATCTAATCAATCCAGTATTCATCAATATGTACACTCGAAATCAGATCTCGAGGCAGTAGTTGAGATGAGGTGTTTTAAGAATTCCAACATCTCTTGACTGGTCATGTGAGATAAAGCATCGAGTGGGAGGCCATCTGTCAATGTTTCATGCATGTTCACCCACTTAGGCTTCTCACTCACCATTCATGCATATTTTTTTTATGCCCTATTGGATCAATATTGTGTCTTTCTTTAAGTATATCACATGAGTGTGCACATAGCATTAGATGTTAACATGAGTTATAATATTGTTTGTTGGCCTACAAGGCCAACAGACACTAAACTATTTTGTGGAAGGGGAGTTAAAGCGGTTGAACACGCTTTCATGTTTGTGTTTCATTTATTTGGAACAGGGAAGTTTAGTTCGCATATCATGCTACTACATCTGAGATATATATGAGAGTGCTTACTACCTGAGTGATATACCTCATACATAAGCTACTAAATACCGCATACGCTTGTGCCCAACCTTACCAGATCTTAATTTTGTGGATGAAAATCTTTTTAACAATCACAAGAGAACAAAGCTCTAGTCTTTTTGGATCCTCGTCTCTTTTTTTTTATGGATTGTTAAGTAGTAATATGGTGCAGCCAAAGCCATGTCAAACCTGACCTTTAGATATATAGTTCATCTGTATATGTATGTGTCCTCCATGATAGTAACCCACTCACAACACGATGGCACGTGGTTAACAAGATCACACCAGACTGAGTTGTTTGACTGATCGGATTGCTAACCAGATCCTTTGCTGGTATAATTTAAAGTGGAGATGAGTTTTGATTAAAAGCTTGTCAAAACCAATGTTTGATTGGCTTTGATCGGTTGGATGGATCGATTTTAGTTGGTTAAATTGGTTAAACAAAATTGGACATTTATTTTTTGGTAATATATTTTACATATTGAACTACTATTTATATTTTATTCATTATTTAAAAATCCAATCGAAGCCAATTTTCATTGAATCATACCCCTGACTGATTTAGTGGCTAGTCTAGTTTTGATAGCACTGCCATATTATACATGTCATTCCATAACCACTTGCATGACAACATCATATTACATAGCTTGTGATACCTATGACCACCAAGTAGTGGAAGTGAACGTGTTATATGTAGCATACTATACAGATAATGTTTCAAGATGCACTATTTTTGATACTCGGTTTTTTTTTTTTTCAAATCCATACATCTCAATATCGTTATGATCAATTGGTGGGTTTTCCAATACCAAAAACAAGTTTTTTCTAATACTAAAAACAACTTTATTCTGATGGTTCTTTTAGGTGCACCTTAGTTCTATATTTGAAAGTTGCAACCTTATATTAACTTTTTCCTTATGAAAAGACATCCAATAAAAAGCTTGCGACTATGATCATACGAGACTATACAATGATCCGTGTACTCAATATTACATGATGACGACAAGATTATCACAATCTCATCAATTAGTTGAATGGTGATGGAGGGGTGGGTCAAAAGTTCACAATTTCACCTCCACAACTTACTCTATCTCCATCACAATCCAACCGATAATTGGATGGTGATAATCCACACCTTACGCTTTTAACATAAACCATATGTCTTAATTCCATGCTTTTATACCAAAAACTCTTTTTCTTTATAGATCCCATTTATCACCGTTCAATCAACTGATTGGATGATGTCCTTACGCATATTGTATTACATTAGCCAAAAGACCATGTGCTCTTGTGGAAGTATATTTTACATTCACTCCCTCAAACCAAAAAAATTGGACCTTATGAACCTAGCAACCAACCTAAAAAATTATATTTTTATATCAAAATACACATAGGAGATAAACTATTTAACAACTTGTCCATTTCGTTTGTTTTAGTTTTAAATTTTCCATCAAAATACATGTGATCGCGAGTTGGAATAGTGAAAATGGGGAAAACGTTAAATAGCTCATGAGTTGGGCATATTTTGATAAATTTTACATAATTCTATTTGCACTATATGCGCCTATATGAGCACTAAATTTTAACGAAGGCTATTTAATTTTCAAAGTAAAATCTAAGTGTTTAACAATCCAATTTAGGATTACACATCCATTTACTCCGTCAAGTAAAACTCAAGTTAGGAGTACCTTGAGGACCCCAAAGTATGGGGATTTATTGTCTTTAATCCATAGTCCAATATTTTGGAAATTCATCGTGCTTAAAAACATAATGTCTCAAGTTTATAAAAAGATCGTCTAATTTATGAAGGGATGAGATTCAAGTGTTAGACAACTCAAAATCTATTATTTTAATTATCCAAAAAATCTATTATTTTTTTGCCTTTTGAAATAAATCATCTATCCAATAATTATGAGGTGGTATGTGAAATTTCATATGGGAAAATCCTCTTTAGCCATTATTCTACCCGAGGGAGTAAATTTAACTGAAGTCAAAATAATTATCTATCAATTGGACTTCTGTTAGGGCGCACTTGTTTTTCTAAAAGATATTTTCTAGAAAGTTAAATGTTTTAAAATCTTTTGAAAAATTGAATGTTTTGTTCTAGAAGGTTTAAATAAGTTATGAGTAAACATATATATTTTAGAATCTTTTGGAAAGTTGAATCTTTTGTTCTAAAAAGTTTAAATAAGTTATGAGTAAACACACATATATATATATATATATATTAACCATACGAATATAAATCTATAACATAATATAATATATAATATGATATGTTTTATATATTTTATTAATGTATATTTGTATTATATATAACATATAATATAATATTTATTATAATATAATATAAGATATTTGTATATTATAAGATATTTATATACTATGCATATAATATTGGGAAAATGACATTTATCTCTTCTCCCGAAACTTCCATCCCTATTGGCCCATTGGCTTCACTAAAATCTCTTGTACCCCCTCAAATTTAAAATTTTGAGACTGTTAGCCTTCTAATTGTGTTTTTTTTTATTTTTATTTTACAATTTTGATATTTTTATTTTACAAAATTTTCCCTTCCCTATCTCTTTCGTTGCATAAAACCAATCTTACCTATGTGGATCCCACTCTATAAATTTAGACATAAAAAAAAAGAAAAATTATTTAATATTATGACCTATTTTACAATTATATCAATATCGTTTGAAATTGAAAAATGA
>NW_006500103.1:726364-740000 GCF_000471905.2 Amborella trichopoda
TAATAATTATAAAACTACTATAATAAATAAAAATTTATATATCAAGGAAAAGTATGAATGACTAATGTATGGGTTTGGCATTTTGTAAAACAAAGACATCAAAATTGTAAAAAGAACAAAAAAAAAGTAATGGTCCATGAGTTTAAAACTTAAGGGGTTTTAGTTAACCTATGGGGTTAATAGGAATGGAAATTTCAGGGATGGGGTTAGTGGTCATTTTTCGTATGATATTTATATTATTATTTATTATATTATATATAATATAATAATATGAATACTATACAATATAATAAATATATATTATATATAATCTAATGTAAGATATTTATATAATATAATGCATTATATAAAATATAAAATATAATTTAAGATATTTATACCATATTATATATTATATATAATTCATATAAAATTATAAACTATACAATATAAATTAAATTAATAAAATAAATGTAATTGTATAATATAATAATATAAAATAAAGTATTATATAATATTATGTTATAGTAATATTATATCATATTAATAATACTAATATTATGTATTTATATTATGCATAGTGAATAGTGATTAACAAAAAAAAGTTATGAAATATTAATTCTTATCCGTCCTAGGAATTTATTTTTTCATTTTTTAACAATGGAATGAGAACAAATATTAATTTTCGAACTTTAGATGGAAAGTGTGAAACAAACACAAAACTTTTTCAAAATTTGAAATAATAGTTTCAGAAAAACAAACTCACCTTTAGAAAGAGAAATCATAGAGAATGGTACCAAAAGATTATATTATTTGGTTACATATTGTTTCAATCAAGGTTTTAAAAAAATGGTTTGGTGACCTAGATTGCTTATAGGGAAACTGGTATGAATCGGCGGTCTAGATTGGCAATTTGCTTGAGTGAACAAGGCAATACTTTTTTTCTGAATAAATAAATTGAAAAATTTAAAATAAAATTGATACCAATTATACCAATTGGTTTTGTCAAAAAACCGGTTAAAACTGTCCTATTCCTAACGTGAATGGGTTGTTTCCTGATTAGTGGGAATCAGCCGGTTCCTATCCGGCTCTTTTGATTATATGTATTTTAGACAAAGGACTAGGTTTCCATGAGTTGGCTGACTTATTTATTTAAATGTGTCCTCTCTTCGAAATTTATTTTAGAAATAGATTTTAGATTAAAAATTTTAAAGAATGAAAATCTCAATCGAGTAGGAACCCTGAAAAAATCAAATATAATAAATAAAAAACAATTTCCTTTTCTACAATTCGTGCACCGTTTATTTTAATTATTTGGACGCAACTATTTCTAACGTCCATCAACAAGATGGGTATTACTTGCGTCAGGGGACGTTGTTGTAGAAGTGCGTCCCCTGTATTTTTGCCTCAGACAAAACTCACCATTTCTAGATCTCAAATGGCAGCACACGTATGTACTATAAAACCTGTTTTCCTTCGAAGATCAAAACACACAGTTCTCTTACATGTTTAGAAAGCAAAGCTCTCTCTCTATCTCTCCCAGCAAACTCAGTGGAGAAGGAGCGCCATTTCCAAAACCATAACCCTAATCCCAGCTGCTGATCTCTGCAACTCCTCTCCGTTCCGGTCATGGCTCAGCCACTGGTAAAGAAGGACGATGATAGAGACGATGAAGGTCTGGATTCCAGCGATTTTGTTGATTTTTTTTGCAACTTTTGTTCAGAATTTCCATTTTTTCAGGATTTATTCATCTCAATTTAAAGAAATGAAAGGCTCATGAGAGAATATAGACTGTTGCTTTGCGGTGATTTTATTAATTGAAATGTGAGAGTAGTGGTTTTAGTCCCAGATCCGAGGGTTTTTTCTACTCGATTGTTTAGGTGTAGTATGAATTGTTCATTTGAATGGATCTGATCTGGAAATTTGCTTGCTGTGAAATTTGGTCTTTACTTGTTTATGCGCTAGGGTTTTGTTTTTGCTATCTGTTTAATTTTACAAAGAATTTAGCTTATTTGATCTCACTCCAGCAGCATTAGACATCTTGTCTCTAGATCCTCAGATTATGCAGTTGATCCTAAATGATCTGTTTACATTAGTGTTATGTATGCATTGGCTTCTAGTTAACGCATATATCGAGTTAAAATCATAGGTTTTGATTCTTATGCTTATTGAACAAATCTAGGGTGTTTAGCTCGTCAGGTGTCTATTTTGTTTCTATTATCCTCTTTTACCGTGGAAGTTCAATGCTTATGATTATGTTTACAAGGGGAAATTATTTAACTGTCTATTGTTTTTGTGCATTTCTTACGAGCATGACACATGTATCGGCGACTATACGTACTTAATTTATGGTTTAACAATCCATTCAGTCTGAAATTGGGCATCTTTTTACTTTTTCTTCTCTTTTTTTATTAAGTTGTTATCAATGACAAAATTTTGTTACTGT
Source organism: Amborella trichopoda (assembly GCF_000471905.2). The sequence goes on from NW_006500103.1 coordinate 728,790, forward strand.
ATAAGTGAATGTTCAAGCATAAATAAGTGGTATTGGGTCAATTGATCTGAATTTGTGATTTTAATGAGCAAAATTAAAGAACAAAACAAGTAAATAAATTGAAGAACAAATTTCTGGATTCAACTCGTGTCAGTGTCAATGATTACTATTGAGAATCTTACCTTAAGCTAGCAAATCCACCAACTCGCTGGGTACCATATTACGCTTGAAATTTTTGGTTATTATCATCTGAGAACTATTCATTCTTTATTTTTATTAAAATCCCAATCATCAACTAAATTATGGAAGCTAGAGTGTACTGTAATCTTGTAAATTTGTAATATCTGTATCTCTTTTGGAAATTCCTTTTTTTATTCCTTTTTTTGCTAGATGAATAGGTTTTGCTTTTATTTCGTTATGGTTAGAAGAGGATGAATATACACAAATCCTTTTCTAAAAAGAAAATTATTGATGTTTGTAGTTTAACAAATTCTTTTATTTCCATGAAAAACAAGGAGTTTCATGGGTATGGTCCTCATCTTTGTATTTTCTCTCAGCTGAGTATTCACCATTTCTTGGGATCGAGAAGGGAGCAGTTCTTCAAGAAGCACGGGTGTTCAATGATCCTCAACTTGATGCAAGGAGGTGCTCTCAGGTTTGTTCATCTCATTGTTACTGTTGTTGCCGCTGGTGGCTGTTTAGATTATCAAGTTGTAATATTGTCCCTCCTATTAAATGTTGGCTAGAAGAAATATTATCATGGTCTTTTTATTGATCAAAATTTTAATCACATGATATCCAGGTCATCACAAAACTCCTATACTTACTCAATCAAGGAGAAACTTTTACAAAGGTTAGTTCAGTATCAATTCCAATTCTTGTTCATCGGATCAATTGTTTTATGTATGTTTGTGTTCTCTCATTTAAGTTAATCCTCATGTTTTACCTTTTTCCTTGCAAATCTCTGAACCACGAGTGACCTTGCTCCTTGAATTTTGGTAGATTGAAGCTACGGAGGTTTTTTTTGCGGTGACAAAGCTTTTTCAGTCAAAGGATATGGGACTGAGAAGAATGGTTTATTTGATTATCAAGGAACTTTCCCCATCTGCAGATGAGGTCACTTGATTTTTTCTAATATTAGAATTGTTGTTACTCAATTGTGCCAGAGAATGGTCACCACATGGCAATTTTCCACACTGACATCCTTAATTTTGCTGTCATAACTGACAGGTTATTATTGTCACTAGCTCACTGATGAAGGACATGAACAGTAAGACCGATATGTATAGGGCCAATGCTATTCGGGTGCTATGCAGGATTACAGATGGGACACTATTGGGTCAAATTGAGAGATACTTAAAGCAGGCTATTGTCGACAAGAACCCTGTTGTCGCTAGTGCTGCACTTGTTAGTGGAATTCACTTGCTTCAGGTATGAACTATTTTTCATTGTGCAAGCCAAGTTTATTTGGCTTGTAATAATTTGGATCACGATTGGCAGTACAACATATTTTTGCTTTTTTAGTAAATCTGATTATGCTTCTGATTCAACCAGACAAATCCAGAAATTGTGAAAAGATGGAGTAACGAGGTCCAAGAAGCAGTTCAATCCAGGGCTGCCCTTGTACAGTTTCATGCATTGGCGCTACTTCACCAGGTGTGATGGATTTTAGCTTTAGTTTTGATAGGTGGTGTGATGAGTAGTGGATAGATCCATATTGGTAGACAAATTTTCTTTTTAGTGCACGGTTGAGTTGGTGTGATAGCCAACTTCTGTTGTTTCTCAAAAACATTATAAATCATATTTTATAATAGAGTTACTAAATATACGTTTTATAGTATTATTGGCCTTCACACGTTCACAGAACCAAGGTCTTCAGAGAGTGGGGTAGGTCCCATAGCAATGCTTAAGCTCTCCTCTTGTACCCCACTGCTATGACAGAGCTTATCCATTAGAACGTATGAAAAGATGTGTAAGCATATATCTGCTAGCCTATGTGGTTGATGTGTCACGTTTCACACATTTGATCACCCTTCACTCTCAGTCACACAATACAATACCCAGACTAATGTTTAAGGCCTATAATATGGCCATTTACTAGAATCATAATGGCCAAGTGGTCCAGCAAATATCTATAAGATCTGGGCATCTAGCATTGACTGTGCCCAAGGGTGATACAAAGGGAGCTTCTGTTGGTCCCATGCTCATAGGGCTTGATTGTCCCTTGTTCATGCATCTTGATCGCTTCCCAATGTCGAGTGACTTTGAGGTCCGTTCGTGAAAGCCTTGCTGCGATACTTTCAAGAAAGCACTGCAATGAGTCTTTCCACGACTGGTTGCAAGCCACTCCCCTAACTTGCTAGATTTGAGGTTATTTTGGTTCCATTGCTTTTTCTTGTGTGTGGGAAGGCTGACGCAGCTGAAAATCACCGGCAGCGAACAACCGGCAAATATAGTTGCATTTTAGAGAGAGAAACAAGCAACTGATAAGAAAATATGCAAGGAAAAGCACAAACATGGACATCTGAGATCTGCACCAGGCACCACAACCAAGAGATAATAAAGAGAATAAAACTCTCTCTATACACATTAACCTACTTTCATACAAAAACATAATCAAAACCACCTTACAATGAGATGTGCACCTTTTTATAAAGGTTCTCCATGTTAAAAAAAAAACCTGCCTGTTCCATCCCACCAACCTGAAAAGACAACTTCCTATTACTTCATGTCCCTAACTAAAGATAAAGCTTCCTTATACTAAGGCATTCTTATTCTAAACGATAAATAATCCTATTTTCTATTAGTCTTCCTAAAACTCATAAAAAAAACTTAAAAATGAACTTATCCTTCTAAAAAGATTTTTCCTACTAAAACAACCTCCTCCTCATTTTATTCCTTCCTTCCCTACTGATAAACCTCAACCCTTCTATGCGATAATTACTAAAATTAACCCCAATAAAAGATAAAAAGTCTACTCACATATCTAAAAGTAAAATTAAAAATTAGAAATAAACTTTGAATCAACAGGTCTGGATTAGAGGTCCCCAGGCAGGGGGGAGGGTGGTTCTCACTCTCAGAAGTCTCGAATGCTTTGTTCTATCTTCCCTCTAATAGTGGCACTTCTGGGGAAGCATAACAATGAGTTATACCACAACTAATGTTTGTCTACTCTTCCATCCTGCTAGAGTCTTGCTTGTGTGGTGCAAGCTCGAGGCTCATTTGGTTTGATGAGCACATGTGGCTGGATCCTCTTGGTTTCCAAGCCATAGTAGAAGAGTGGTGCTGCCTAAAGTGGAAGGTGGCCAGGATATAGGATGATAAAGAAGCTTTGAGAGACCGGAAGTTAATTGAAAACTTGAAATCAAATGATATCACGAGTTGACATGTGCTTATGTATTTACTAGCACAGATATATTTATGTGGGAGTAGTTGGATTATTCCTTTAGAGGGTTCGTCTTAGTATGCTCTCTAATTTCCAGACCTGAATGGATTTTTGAAAATGCCTGCAATATCAAATGATATAATCTTGGTGGAAAGCTTCTATTATAACAATTTGTTTGTTTATTAGTTGAAACAAGGCTTATGCTTTCCTTAATCTGTCATTTAACTTGCAGATCCGGCAAAATGATCGGCTGGCTGTAAGCAAGCTGGTCACCAGCTTAACAAGGGGAACAGTTCGCTCACCATTGGCCCAATGTCTTTTGATTCGTTATACAAGCCAGGTATTTGCTTGTGACTATGAATAAAAGTTAGGACACTGTGATGGGAAGCTATTGTATTCTAATATTGGTTAGGTATTAGGTGATACGAGAGTCCAGCAATAACACTGCTGGAGGAGATCGTCCATTTTATGACTTTCTTGAAGGTTGTCTTCGACACAAAGCAGAAATGGTGATTTTTGAAGCAGCAAGAGCCATAACAGAGCTCACAAATGTTACAGTTCGAGAGTTGACCCCGGCCATCACAGTTCTACAGCTATTTCTGAGTTCATCCAAACCAGTGCTTAGATTTGCTGCTGTTCGTACTCTAAACAAGGTAGCCTAACTTGACTTTGTTTTAATGTAAAAAACAACATTATTGTAAGCTGTTATCTCTGGATGAGAGAGTATTATTATGCACCCATCTGTCATTGTTCATTTATTTTGTTGAAAGGGCTAGCCGACCCCAAATAGTTGGGTTAAGGCTCAGATGATGATGATGATTTTGTTGAAAGGGCTACATGACTGTTAAGACACGTCATAGAAATATGAAGCCTGTATGAATTCCTTGAATGATGGGTTCTTTGATGGATCATATATTATATTCCAGAATAAGAAAATTCTTTTGTGGTATAATAGTATAGAAAAGTATACTAGTAGAAACTATTTTTCCATTTTTTTTTATGGTTAATAGTTTATAAACATCTTTGAAATTTGTAAATATGGTTGTCTAATGCATAAAACATAAACCCGACACATACATGACTATTGTACGAGTTTCAGTTATACCATAGTGATGACTTGAATCATTTATGTCATTGAACATATAAAAGGAATTATTTAATTGAAATTGATGCCTAAAGCATGAAAATTAAAGACAAAAAATAAAAGAATTGATACCTAAATTGGTGTTTTCTTTCATTTTGGTCTTCTATATTGAATTATTTTACCCTTCAAAAAATGTCCCTGTGCCTTAAAAATGGTAAATTTAATGCCCTAGGTTTATTTCTCTTTATTACACCCTTTCTATTGTTGCAAAACATGTGCATTTTTAGGTTTATGGCTAGGTCAATACATGACTGAACAACTGAAATTCCCATCTCATTTTTTTTGTTAAATTTATTAAAAGAAACCAAAACACCACCAATGTGCCTTGTACTGGGTACCAAAATTTTTTTATTTACCCAGTTGTATTGGATTCTGGATATTACTTATTCATGGCTAGCTCAATACATGACTGAACAACTGAAAGTCCTATCTGCATTGTACTGGATACCAATATTTTTCTATTTACCCCGTTATATTGGATTCTATATGTTAGTTATGGAATCATAGAAACTGCCTTATCTACATCATGATATTAAGCAAAACGACCACCCTCAAATGAAGTGTCACTCTAAAATTCCATGAACTGTGCATATGCGTGTATGTGTTCTGATGCGTAGCAGTATGTTGATATCCTGCACAATTCTGATGCAGGTGGCCATGACGCATCCCCTGGCGGTTACAAACTGTAATATCGATATGGAAAGCTTGATTTCAGACCAAAACAGAAGTATTGCTACCCTTGCCATCACTACTCTCTTGAAAACAGGGAATGAAACAAGCGTTGATCGCCTGATGAAGCAGATTACCAACTTCATGTCTGATATAGCTGATGAGTTTAAAATTGTTGTTGTGGAAGCTATTCGTTCCCTGTGTCTTAAATTTCCACTCAAGTATCGTACACTGTGCGTATTCCCATCCCTGTTGTGCATGAGGTTTTCTAATGCACATTGTCAACATAAACTTGCAAGCACACATACGCACATATGCTCATATATTACCATGTAGTTGCGCATCTGAGTATGTAAATGTATGAATAGGACCATTCTCACACATATATATTCTCAGATGTCTATGTATGCAACATACATGGCTAAATTATGTTTTTTATATTTGCTCCAAAAAGTCATGATTTGTATGTGCCTTTCTTTTCCTTTGTAAGAAATTAACTGTTTGTTCTGAATGATTCCAGGATGAACTTTCTAAGCAATATTCTTAGAGAAGAAGGTGGGTTTGAGTATAAGAAAGCAATCATAGATTCAATTCTCATCCTTATCCGTGATATACCGGACGCCAAGGAAAGTGGCTTGTCTCATCTCTGTGAATTTATTGAGGACTGTGAATTCACTTATCTTTCAACTCAGGTAAATGCCTGTTACACTTTCTTGATCGATATTTTAGACCAACAATGTGCTAGAATTTTTGCTAGTGTTGGTTTCTCTCTGTAGAATTCAAAAGCTATAATCAAGTTATATTGCTTAGGACCATTGTTTATTTACACCCCAGTCTTCTTTCATAGATACTTCATTTTCTGGGCAATGAAGGACCAAAGACTGCTGACCCCAGTAAATATATACGTTATATTTATAATCGGGTTATCCTTGAGAATGCAACAGTACGGGCCGGTGCTGTAAGCACTTTGGCAAAGTTTGGAGCTTTGGTGGATTCCTTGAAGGTATTAATTGCCTTTTGTCATATCATGCTTTGTTCATAACCTTATTTAGTTTATTTACAGTGCCTGAGTGTAGTGCTAATGTTTAATGCAGCCTCGAATCTTTGTTTTGTTGAGGCGTTGCCTTTACGACAATGATGATGAGGTGAGTCCAGTTCCATTTTAGAACTTAGCAGATACTTTTTATTTGTCCCTGTATTATTATAATTACCGCATGATCCTATGGCAGCTGTGCTTTCAGTTTGAAATTGTTCAACAAAATCAATTTGCATCACTTCAAAATGAGTGTGAACTTCAAGTGCGGTTTTTCTCAATCTGTTATTTATGAGTATTTTGTGGTGGGAATGCTTGTTAATTCCCAAAAAGAGGACCCCTATTTATTTGTTAGAATTATTTATCTCTTTATTCTGTTCATTTTATTTGTGATCCTACAACCCACTAAAATAATTGTCCCCATACATGCACATAATCAGGTTCGTGACCGAGCAACCCTCTATTTAAAATGTCTTGGAGATGAAGGCGAATTTGGTGAAAGTGACAAAGATGTAAAAGATTTTCTCTTTGGAACACTTGACTTGCCTTTATCAAACCTGGAAGCAAGTCTCCAAAGCTATGTGAGTTCCCGTGAAGCCTATACTCCCTTCTGATGAACATATATGTATTCTTTAACTTCATCCTGTTCATTTTTTGGGGACAACAGGAGCCCTCTGAAGAACCTTTTGATATCAACTCTGTACCAAGAGAGGTCAAATCTCAACCTCTGGCTGAAAAGAAAGCCCCTGGTAAAAAGCAATCGGGATTGGCTGCTGCTCCAAGTGCACCCACATCTGTTGCTGATGCATACGAGAAGATGCTTTCTGCCATTCCTGAGTTCTCTGCCTTTGGAAGGCTTTTCAAGGTCTGCTTCCCCTACCTTCTTTTTACCATCTTTATTCCTACTTGAGATAGTTCCTGTGACTATGGAAAGAGCTGCACAGCTTATACGAAGAGTAGCCCATTATACAGGTGTTTTGATCCAATGTTAGGGAAAGTATACCATACTCCAGTGGTCTATGGTGTCACCAACTGACTGTTCCTAATGATGGCTGGTGGAAATTGATTGTATTGGGAACAGGGGTCAATCTCCACCATCCATCATTGAGAGAATATGTCTTTGTTTTGGATCTCTTATGGCATACACCACGTGTGTGCCTTATTCATTGTTTTATTTGAGGGAATTTCATATGAGTTAATGGGCTTATACTGTAGCTTAAGGCACTTGAAAAAGTATGGTTCTGTTGGATCTCAAAATTTGCACACATTTAGATCTCATCTAGGCTATCAAAATAAAAGATACAAAGAGTGGACAAGAAAATGGGTGAAAATATTCAGTATTTTCCGTGGAAGGAGGCTGTCCATTGGGTGGACAGCCGCACAGCTTATACGAAGAGTAGCCCATTGTACAGGTATTTTGATCCAATGATAGGGAAAGTATGCCATACTCCAGTGGTCTATGGTGTCACCCACTGACGGTTCCTAATGATGGCTGGTGGAGATTGATTGTATTTGGAACAAGGGTCAATCTCCACCAACCATCATTGAGAAAATGTCCTTGTTTAGTGTCTCTTATGGCATACACCACTTGTGTGCCTTATTTTATTTTTTCATATGAGCCAATGGGCTTATACTGTAGCTTAAGGCACTTTAAAAAGTAGGGTTCTGTTGGATCTCAAAATTTGCACACATTTACATCTCATCTAAGCTATCAAAATAAAAGATACAAAGAGAGGACAAGAAAATAGGCGAAAATAGTCACTATTTTCCGTGGAAGGAGGCTGTCCATTGGGTGGATAGTGGATCTAGGCCTTGAAGAACTCAATCATTTTATTCTTAAATGGTCTAACTTTGGAATCAAAGGCGTGCAAAATTTAAAAAAAGAACTCCTCTAGCTATGTGTTTTGGAGCTTGGCTTATACTGTAGCTATAGCCTGTTGGTTTATAGTGTCTTTCCACAGACACACACACACGTTGGGTAGGTCTATCTCTTCATGTTATATTTATTTGCTCTTTCCTCTTTCCGACAGTCTTCAGCCCCTGTGGAGTTGACAGAAGCGGAAACAGAGTATTCTGTCAATGTGGTGAAGCACATTTTTGATGGCCATGTTGTGTTCCAGTACAACTGTACAAACACTGTTCCTGAAATACTCCTAGAAAATGTGAGTGTGGGGTTCTATGGAACATTTTAATATTTATTGGAAACATATTTCCAAATATGAGCCTCTCTCATCTTATATGGTTTGCTCCTTCTTTGGTTCCAGGTGAATGTTTTTGTGGATGCATCTGAGGCAGAAGACTTCACCCAAGTTTACTCTAAGCCTTTGAGATCATTGCCTTATGATTCCCCTGGTCAGACCTTTGTGTCTTTTGAGAAGCCTGAAGGTGTTCCTGCTGTAGGGAAATTCTCAAATATGCTGAAGTTCTTCATTAAGGAGGTACTGACACTAACTCAATGTGTAGTATTATGCTTTGATAGAATTCACTTCCTACCATGAAGATTTTAGTCATTGCTTTAATATTTTTCAATCAAACAACTTCAGAAAAAGAGAAGACAAGAGACTAAGGTAGGTTTTAGATCTTGCAGCTATGTGTGTGTGCTTGTGTAGAAGAATCCATAGTTCACTATCAAATTTCTTTGCTAAGAGCATGCACCATATGTAGAATTTGGATGTCATTTGTCGAATGAATAATCGAGTGCACTAAATCGGTTTACTTGGACGTCAAAATATATACTCATCTTTCTCTCTGTTCCAAGGTTTCAAAAAACGCTAGGCGGCCTGCCTGGCGCCCAGCGCCTAGGCGTGCGCCCTGTAGTTGTTTTCACTTTGGCGGTTAAAAATAAACCCCATAACCTTTTTATAAGACCTTGAGGCCCTTTTGGGCAATATAAAAAAACGAACAAGGCCTTACAGCCGTGGGCACCCGCCCAGGGACATCCGCCCATGTAGGACCGCCTGGGTCTAGGCGTGCGGATTTTTGGTCCAGGCTGCCTAGGCGGGCGCCAGGCGGACCGTTTTTTAAAACATTGCTCTGTTCATAAGTAACCAAAAGTAACTAGATGTTCTCGTTTTGAAATTCTTAAATTTTCAGAAATGATGTCAATTTCTCATTGATTAACCTTGTGGTTTGGTGACTATAAAGCATTTCATCACTTCTGTCGATTCGGGGAACTACCAATCTCAGAAAATAAAGAAAAAAGCATAATGGAATCATAAGTGATAGGAATAGGAATGCATTTTTGGAGAAAAGCCTTATTTTATGAATGTAATTTTTTCAGATATTAACTCGAATAAAAATTAAAATTTTTAACCTTTTTTGTTTAATTCTTAAGTTGGTTAATATTTTTTGTTTGGTACGAAGCTATGAAATATCTTTTTTAGTTATTTACTATAATTGGTTTTTTTAAATAACTTTCTTTATCTGAATTTATTTCTTAAAATTTATTAATTTTTAGATTCCTTTAAATTTATTATTTTTTACATTCCTTTCTAATCAAACCAACCACTCGATTGCACATGTAATGGTTAATACAGATTGTGATCTCCTTGTACCAGAAGTAAATGGTCTTATTATATACATTTTTTACAGATGTATAGTTCTATTATGTGAAGGATTGTAATTTTTTGTTTTTGTACTGTTTATTTAGGTGGATCCAACTACTGGGGAAGCAGAGGAAGAAGGAAACGAGGACGAGTATCAGCTAGAGGACTTTGAGGTTTGTGCAGCGGATTACATGGTGAAGGTGGGAGTGTCTAATTTCAGAAATGCATGGGAAAGCTTGGGACCTGATGGTGAAAGGGTTGACGAGTACGGACTTGGAGTGAGAGAGAGTTTGGCTGAAGCTGTGAGTGCTGTCATCAACATCCTTGGAATGCAGCCATGTGAGGTTAATTTCGTTGCCCTTCATCTTCGTATCTCTCTCTCATTTGATTTTATCTGGCCTTCCCGTGGTCTGTTTCTCCCATTGTTCTAGTTCCTCTCTGGTTTGTTCTCTTGCCTTCACAATTTTCTCATTTTCCCATTGCTTTGTGTGTGTGTGTGTGTCAGAGTACAAAGAAGACCAGGAACTTGCTTGCATTTACACGAGTTTTCTTCTAGTTCCACTTCTCTCCCTCTCCCTCTCTCGCGCACACACACACGCACACCCAGAGCAACATCACATTAACAAAGAAAAAAGGACGAGGGAACTTGCATGCATTTTCCTACTTGATTTCTGTCTCTCATTTTACTTACCAACACTCATCCTCTTGGTGGCCATCGGTTAATCAAGACAAAGATGCTTTCCCTCGTTTTGTTACTCTCTCCTTTCTGTTGATCTCTATCAACTTTTTTTGTTAACGATTTCTTGATCAAAGCAAAAAGGGACCAGGGAATTTCTGCCCATTAGTGCTCCCCACCACCTCCCTTCTCTTTCTCTCTCACTCACCCACTCTCTCTCTCACTCACACTATATTGGCTAACAGATGTTTCTATTTATCTATTCTTCATATTTGGCTTACTACTTCTAAGATGTTTCTGGTTGTACTCTCCCCCCCCCCTCCTCTCTCTCTCTCTTCACACACCCACACACAAAGGTTTGGACCAAAGTGACATTTATACTTGTGGTGTGGTCCTTTTGAAAGGGCACGGATGTGGTCCCGAGCAATTCACGTTCTCACACTTGCCTGCTCTCTGGGAAGTTCATCGGTGATGTGAAGGTACTCGTGAGATTGTCATTTGGGATAGATGGCCCCAAACAGGTCGCCATGAAGCTTGCTGTGCGGTCTGAAGACCCGGCTGTTAGTGATACCATTCATGAGATTGTTGCCAATGGCTAATGATGGTTAAGTGTGTGTCTTTCGGTCATATAGAAATATTGTTGGAGAGAGAGAGAGAGAGAGAGAGAGAGAGAGGAGGGAGGGGTGGTGTTATTTAGTTAGAGTAGTGGTAGGTTAGGTTTAGGTTAGGTAACGTACGTCGTACCTAGTAGGTTAGGTTAACGAAACTAAGTCGTATTAG
>NW_006500103.1:740381-751778 GCF_000471905.2 Amborella trichopoda
GTACGTACGTACGTAGTAGTAGTAGTAGTTAGTAGTACGTAGTACGTAGTAGTAGTAGTAGTTAGTAGTAGTTAGTTACGTACGTAGTAGTAGTAGTAGTAGTAGTAGAGAGAGAGAGAGAGAGAGAGAGAGAGAGAGAGAGGGAGGGGGTGCTATTTTTTGAGATGTGGATTAGGGTTTTGTGGAAACTGGTCCACTGAGTTTGGACAAAATGCATTTGTTAGAGGCAAGGCCTTCCCAGTTATTTGATTATTGCACAAGTGACTGAAAAAGCGAAGGAGTTTGCATTTGAATCATCATTTGTTATCATGTTATATCTTTAACAAATATGAATTGAAGAGGGTCTGGTGCTAAACACAATTATAACTGGATTTGAATCTCGTCACATGTTTTTTTGATTTTCTTTGCAAAGGTAAAAAAATGAAGTAGTACAACTTTGGAATAAGAAATCACAATCACCTCTAATGGTCAGACGTGAAATCAGGTGGTCGGAGTTGCATTTGAAGTTTATGCGGTATTTTCTTTCCAATCAATTTCTCAATTGATATATCAGGCAAAGCATATGCCGTTAGCTTAGTTAAACTAATGCTCGTGAATGCATCTAAAAACTTTATAAAATAACCTTATGAGAAAATTCATCATGAAGGAATCATCATCATCATTCGAGCTTCATTCTAACTATTTTGACTCTATAAAAACGGAATATGAAATCAAAGTCCTTACCAATAAACCATTCTCTATAAGGAATGTGGCAAAAAAGGGAATACTAAATCAAAGTCCTTACCAATAAACTATTATATATAAGGAATGTGGCAAAAAGGATTAAATGTTAAAGTTCTTGGCGAAAAACAAAATCTCTCTTGAGAATTGCTCTTAGGACGACCCTTAAATTTCACCTGATGTTGGTTACTTATACGACATTCATACCCTCAAATTTCTAACTTCTCTTGTGACTAAATTTAAAGCGAAAGTTGCACAAAAATGAATAACAACTAACATCCTCATATCTATTATGCTCATTTTATCGATATGTTGTCTTTTAACCACTCAACATTCCATTCTATAAATCATAGAGAACTTCCACTTCCGTTTCAATAGTATGCGACAGTTACTTAAAATGCCAGATGTACATTTCCATTTCTATCACTCAACTCTAATTCTATTTGTAATATCTTCCTCAATATCTCCGTTATTTGGGATTAACCGCCATAGATATTGGAAGCATTCTCTTTTAGGTATTTCTTGATCTTCAATCTTAACTACTTCTTCATTTTTATTCCTATTATTAAACTTGCATTCTATATATTCTATCTTAGACCTGCTATTTTTAAAGCCTTTAGATTCTAGAGCATCATTTCTACATTCTAACTTTGTGTTGACACTGTTTCTAGTCTCATCGACAAAATCGTCATCCGTGAACAACATACATTACGGCACCTCATGTTGTAGGTGTTTGGTTAACTCGGTATGGGTTCAATACCGACCCCTGATGTAGGCCCATTGTCATTGAAAATTCACTTTTCTCTCTAATTGTCTGTATACTAATTACCACTCTTTCGTATCTATCTTTCACTATGTCAATATAGCATATGGGGACCTTTTTCTTTTCCAACATGCACCAAATCAAATTTCTAAATACTCACTTTCTCTAAATTAATAAAGATCATGTAGAGGTCTTTTTCTTTTTATATATATATATATATGTATGTATTGTGAAGTTATAGAATGTTTATACCTATATTAACGTATAAATTTTAATTAATATGTCTTTTAGGTTATGGGAGTATTAAACAAAAAAATATGCACTAGGGTTTTAAGAGCGCTGAGAATGGGAAAGGGATTTCATTGTAGAAAAAAGAAAAGAAAAAAGAAAGGGAAAGGGGTTATCTTTCAAACGTTGCGTTTAATGTATCATTTGTTCAAGAAGTGAACCGTCTCCTAAATATTTGGCAGAATAAAAGTAAACGAAGCGGTAACTTAATTTAATGAGTTTGACAATAAATTACCAAGCTGTAGTTAGTACGTGACATTATTGCTGGGCTCAATTAATCAGGGGCAAAAAATAGGGAAAATTATATAAATATCTGTTTTAGTTTATGTTATTACCAAAATAGCGAATATTTTCCATTACTACTAATATATTTTTTTTTTTAGTCAATGGTATGCCTAATTTTGAATTTTTAATTCCTTTGATTCTCTGTGTTTTTTTTTACTCCTTCTGTCTTCAATTTTTTGTTCATTGTTCTTGGTTTGTCCACAACTTGGTGTTTCCCCTCCCCGCCCCCCTCCCTTGTTTTTGGTGATACGTTTTGGTGATATGTGGTGAAACTAAATTGGACATACCTTCGAAACCTGAGAATGGCCTTTTCTTGAACAAGAGTGAAAAATCTCCATTGAAGATTGTGGACTTTGGGTTTAGTTCAATAGAGGATTTCACTGACTCAATTGATAGTGGTAGAGAGAGAGAAAGATAGAGGGGTAGAGTTGATAGTGGTAGAGAGAGAGAAAGAGAGAGGGGTAGAGTTGATAGTGGTAGAGAGAGAAAGAGAGAGGGGTAGAGTTGATAGTGGTAGAGAGAGAGAAAGAGAGAGGGGTAGAGAGAGAATACAAAGAAGACCTATAAGAGAGAAAAAATTTTGATTCTTGAAAAACAAAAAATTTAAAATTTTAATTGGTTTGATTTCAATTTTTGAAAAATCGAAAATCGCTAATTTTATCATTTTTTAAAAAATTGTAAAGTATTTTGTTAATAACAAATGGGCACGCTTTCTATGCTTCCCCTACAACATAGAAATTCTATCCTCCCCTACCATCCAACCGTCCAACTTTGATCAAGAGAGGCATTCATTGTTTGATATTAGATCCGACGTCTCAAAGTATTTTATTTTTGGTTTTTTATACAAATTGTATGAATACGAAATTTGGTACGTGTCATCTTCTCATTGAGGCGCACCTATAAAAAATATTAGAAATAATTTTTTGATAAAATATAATGACCAAAATACCCCTTGAAACTTTCAGGGGTATTTGATCGTTTTATTTTATTGAAAATGTTTTTTTTTTTTATATTTTTTGCTAGTACGAGTTTAATAGAGGACATCCAAAATTTGGTGTCAAAATAGTTTATAGAAAAAAAATAAAAAATAAAATAATGTAGAGATGTGACATTGTGATTGAGACAATCTTAACCTTCCATTCGGAATGTACGGTTGGATAAGGAAAAGGATAAAACTTTTATGCTGTAGAAGAATCTTGCCCTTTATATAATTTTCCCTAAAAAAACAGATCATACAATCATCGGTATGGAAACATATAAATCATATAAAGCTGTACCTAATACGGATTAGAAAGATCGTTTTGGAGATTTCAAATTCCATGGAAAGAGAGAGAGAGAGGTGGAGAGAAGAAAAGGGAGCCGAATGAGGAACTCTAAAATCAAAAGGGGGAGAGCGAGAGAAAGAAATATAAAGGGAGCCCAATGAGGAACTCTAAAATCAAGACACCATTGACGTGAACCAACAGAGATGGTACCCATTAGGGCATTAGCTAGGGTTGGCATTGGGCCAGGTTGGGGGGCCCAAAAAGCAGGGCCTAGCTACATATTGTGGCCCAAGGGGCAGCGCCGGCCTCGCCCGGCTATTTTTTCTTCATTTGTTTTAGGCCGGGCTCGGGGCCTGTAGGTCCAGGCCGGGCCTATGGGGACAAGCTGGCTTGGCCGAGGCCCCGCCCATGGCCACTCTTACCATTAACATGACCCCTGGTTTTAGAGTAGGGGGAGCAATGGATACGGACCTGTCCAGGACCCGATGTCTAGACCCTACCCAGATCCGGGTATGGGTAAAAAAGTTAGACTCGGTGGGTTGGGTCCGAGTCTAGATAGTGGATCTGAATACTATTCAAGTCTAGGTTTGGGTCCATGCGGACCTGACTCGAATGATGTTATTATTTATATAATATATTAATAATGTTATTATTTATATAATATTTAAATGGTATTTAAATGAATATAACGAAATATTTTTAGTTATAATATTTGAATAATTTATGTATATATTTAACACAATATTTAAATAAATTAAAAAAAATTATATATAGTTTTATTTTTGAGATAGGTCTAGTCTAGTCTGATCAAATCAGGTCAGGTCAGGTCCGATTACTTCAGGTCTGGGTCCCATAAATTGTTTTGGATCCAGATCCGGCCCGACACAGACCCAACCCGTTGGCGCCCTACCCTAGCGATGAAAAAGTAAGCCCTACTATTAACTCTAAAATCAAGTAACCATTGATGTGAACCAACATAGAGAGCATGCATAACATGAGAGGGGTGGGGTGGGGTGGGGTTGGGTTGGGTTTCTTTTGAAATGAAACGCGAGTGCCCAGCGCCAGTGAGAGAGAGACCGAGACTGATAGAGGGACGGTTTAATGAAACACTACTGCCTCAGCGCCATTCCCAAACCTCAGAGAGAAAACTAAGCACAGTTTTTAGAGAGAGAAACATGAACTATTCACAGTATCTAGAGAGAGAAATGAAACACTACTGCCTCAGCGCCCATTCCCAAACCTCAGAGAGAAAACTAAGCACAGTTTTTAGAGAGAGAAACATGAATCTAGAGAGAGAAATATGAACTATGCACAGTTTCTAGAGAGAGAAACACATGTTCCTAGAGAGAGAGAGAGAGAGTACTTGTAGGCGTAGTATTTGGACAGATGTTAGAACAAGGAGGGGTGGGCCATCCCAAACCACAAACCCAAAGGACGGCTAGGAGGGTCCCACGCCCAACAGCAAATTTCCAGATTTAGTCATGCACTTATCGCAGAGGATGCCTACTTTCCAGGTGCATTCTGGGACCAATTAAAAATTAGGCCCCACAGAGAAGAGAGAGAGAGTTAGAGTGAGAGAGAGGAGAGAGACAAGGCGAGGAGGAGACGGGCTTCTCGCAGTAAAACAGAAAGATCAGTTATATCCCATGGCCCTCTCACCAAAAGGCCTGCAGGATTCATTAATATTAAAAAAAACAGGTCCAATTTTTTTCTGTTCTTTTTCCTCTTTGTTTAATTTCAAATTTTCACATCTCTCTTTTCAAATTTAAGTACTTGTCTTTTTCTTAAAAAAAATTACTCGTTTTTGAACTCATAATCTTGCTATAGATGACATGAATTCATTTGGGTTTGAATGAATTTCCTTCATTCATCTTGGCCTCAATGAATTAAGAGAAAAACCCAATTATTTTCTTTATTTTCTGATGTAATTGAAGTTATTTCGTTCGATCTTCTTCTTCCGATCACGATCCGATCGCTCCAGATAATGGAGCGCAATAACTTCAACTGCATCTGTATTTTTCCCGCATTTCTTTCTCCTTTACCTTCTCGTGGCCTCTAACATGGAAACATAGCTCTAAATTTGCTCTATGTTATCTCTTGCCAACCATATATAAGCTACATTTCTCTCTCTGAGTTTCATTCATATGTTTGGTGAATAATCAGGAGGAGTTGTTGCTTAAAGGCCGATACCAGGCGAGGGGAGGGGCTGGAAACGTTTTTTCCGGCTAGATATACAGCTGCCAGAACCCCTCACCATGGCTTCGTCCCCGGTGACTGCTCCGCCCGCGGAGAACCCATCGACCCCGAGTCCCCCTTCACCTCTGGATGCTGGCGCCCCTCCGCCAAGCACCCCTCCAGGATTGGACACCCCCCCACCATCCACCGCCCCACCACCCACAACCCCTCCTCCAGTGGAGTCCACACCCCCTCCATCACCTCCAAAATCTCCACCGCCATCTCCACCACCGCCTCCACCTCCAGAGAGCTCGAATCCTCCTCAGACCCAACCTGCACCTCCCCCTCCAGAGACTGGAAGACCTCCTCCTGGTAACACTGCAAGTCCGCCGCCACCTCCAAATGTTCCACCACCACCCCAGAGTCAGAGTCCTCCTTCGGGGTCCTCTGGATCACTTGCACCCCCACCTCCACCTAAACACTCATCCAGGACCCCAAGTCCTCCTCCTCATACACCGAGCTCGCGTTCAAAGTCAAGCCCTCCGCCCCCGTCGGGTAGGTCGGACGAGAGGACAGCGCTGATTGCCGGGGTCGCTGCGGCGGGGCTACTGGCTTTGGTGATCCTTGGGTTGGTGGTCCTGTGTTGTAGGAAGAAGAAGAGGAGGCAAGATGATTCCATGCATTACTATGTAGGATCTGTACGTCCACCAAAAGGTCATGACTCCTTTTCTTTTTATTATTATTTTTTAAAATTTCTTGAAATTTACCAGAGTGAACTATTTAACATATTATTACCTTGAGTAATTTGATAAATTTTAAAACCTATTTTGATGTGTCATTTTATATGGGCTATTTAATATTTGATCAATGATGGGTAATTTGAAGTTTGATTAAAAATATGAGTTAGATGTTCAATAATTCAAATCTTTGGTATAGTTCGATAAATTTACTCTTTTTTATGGGCTAACAATATATGATGCAAAATTGATTTACATGTATGGTTATGTAAAATTGAGTCCACATATAAGACTACGTACTTTCTTATTTTTTATAGGTTATACAAGACTTATTTTTTTAAAAGAAAGGATACAATGAGATCATTTACCTTTAGTACACGGCGGTCACAATTAATTTTCACCATTGGATGGAAAATTTGGTGGATGCAATTTATTTAATTGACTAAGCGTAAAGTTCAAAAAAAAATTTCTTGAATTTTATGACACACCCAAACTATCAAATTTTTTTATAATTCAAAGTAATAGTGAGTACCAAAAGTAAATAGTTTCATTATGTACAGTTTATTTATTTATTTATTTGGTAGATAACAAGCTTATGTGCATCAAGGCTTGGATTCTAGTGTTGTGATCTTTTCTTACCCCTAAGATGGTGAACCCCTAGGGTAGTAGTGGTTTTATAAACCTTAATGTGCACTCCACAATTAATATGCACAAATCCGTGCCTACAGTTTTTTTCTTTTGAAAATCTAGGGAAAAGTTGAGGGTTGACAAATTTATACATTCGAACAAGCCTCAAACAGTACTCACAAAATTCTTCTAAACCAATGTTCAAAAACACGGGCGAGCCAACTCGGACTCCCTACCTTGGTGAGGCCCACCCAACTCGGGGATCTTAGAAAAGTTCATAAAAATTTTAGACAAATCAAGAATTCATTTGTAATATGTTTTCTATCATTTTGACAAAGATTGAAAAGTTTATTCACTATTTTTTTAACCTCATTTAGATGTGTTTTGTTTAAGGGGTGCGGTTTGTATAGAGCTAAGGCTCTAAACAATCAAAATAAAGCCCACTCATGACCTTTCAAATAGTGTCGAGAAATGTGGTTTCAATATTGAAAATCTTTGTGATAGCCTTAAAATATATTTTCACATCTAATTATAAAATTTAAAATTTTAAAAATAGTGTAGACCGAATAGATATATTTCCAAAACTTGAAATCCAATTTTTTCGCATGTCTATGTTTCTTGATGTCGAGATGATGAATTTAAAGATATTTGAGCATCAAAACAACTTCTTCTAGTGAAATTTTTGAGGTAGGCCCTAAGTTGATTGTTTAGAGCCTAGGCTCTATATAAACTTTTTTTTTTGTTTAATTTTAATTTAAAAATATTTTTTTTATATATATTTTTTTATTTTATAACACTTTTTGGCTGGGCCAGGACCCTACGGGACTCGCCTAGTAACTCGGACTCGGGAATGGGCCAAGTCATATCTTTATTCATGGTTTTGAACGCTGTTCTAAACTCTACCGCATGCTCTTGCTAGCAGGTGATTACTATAGCAGTGGGCCGAATTGGCACAACCATGGGTCCGCCCCACCAAACGACCGCATCGTAAAAATGGGCCCTGGAGGTGGCCCACCCCTTCCTCCGCCCCCAGGCGGCGGTGGTGGTGGCGGAGGCTGGCTCGCCCCTCCACCTCCCCCCCCTCTCATGAGCAGCAGCGATATGAGCAGCTCCAACTACTCGGGCCCCCGCCAGAGCCCCCTCCCGCCTCCATCTCCTAACATGGCGCTCGGTTTCACAAAGAGCACCTTCACATATGAGGAATTGGCAGCAGCAACAAATGGGTTTTCGCAGTCGAACCTGTTGGGGCAGGGAGGGTTTGGATATGTACACAAGGGTGTGTTGCCCAGTGGGAAACAGATAGCAGTGAAGCAGTTGAAGGCGGGGAGCGGGCAGGGTGAGAGGGAGTTCCAGGCCGAGGTGGAGATCATTAGCAGGGTGCACCACAGGCACTTAGTCTCGCTGGTTGGGTACTGTATTGCCGGTGGGCAAAGGATGCTGGTGTACGAGTTTGTGGAAAATAACACGCTCGAGCACCATCTGCATGGTAAGGAGATAGAGAGAGAGGATCTTTCTTGAGTGGAGACAAAAGGGTGAGAGGTAGGGTTGGCAACGGTCAGGTTCGTCTAGATCTGGATCTGAACACTATTTGGGTCTAGGTTTTGGACCCCGATAGAACTTTTTGGGCTCAAAATTTGGACCCATACTCAGACCGGAGCTTCGGTCTATCTGTCGGGTCCCGGGTTTGGTCGATTCCATTACCACTTTATGACTATGAGTTTTTTTCCCCCCTTTTTTTTTAACCATCATATACCCATATTAGTGGTAACATTTATAGTATTGCAATTGGAAATTCTTAAAAAACAAATGTATTAGCGACATTTATGTATATTCACATATAATATTATTCGGGTTGGGTCCGACTTAAGCCAAACCCAAATAATATTCAGGTGTAGGTTTTGGATTTGGACTCAACTTTTTGAGTACAAAATTTTGATCTATACCCAGACTTAAGGTCGGATCTACCTGGTCAGGTCCATTGTCAATCCCAATGAGAACTAGGTTTCCTATTGAAGTTTTGAGAGAGTTGTATTTGTGGATTGGAGAGAGGGAGAGAAGTACAACATACGGACTGGCTTCTCCTCTGTGTGAGAGAAAGGAGAGAGAGAGAGGGGATTGCTTTTTCATTTGTTCTAATTGCACAAGGTCTAGGGCTTTTCTTTATTATTTTTAAAACTAAATAATAGTCCACGAATCCTTCCAACTTGACAATATAAAACGTTTTCATTTTTGCTGCCAATACAGGAAAGGGTCGCCCTACTATGGATTTCCCAACAAGGATGAAGATTGCATTGGGATCAGCCAAGGGGCTGGCCTACCTTCATGAAGATTGTAAGTCATCATTCTTTGTAAAACATTATTTTAATACATAAAAATAAATGTGAGGGAGTGCACAATAATGTTTTACATTAATTATGACATAAAAATACATCTAACGTTAGCTTATAATATTATTCTTAGCTCACTCTCAATTATCGGATCGAGATGGGATTGTTGTGGCACTTTAGGGATGTATTAAGTATATACATTTTCATATAGCATGAAAAAGTATGAATATATATCGGGACAATATACTATGAAATTATTTATTTTTGGTACAAAGAGGTCACAATCACCGATAATTGTTAGATGTGAAGTATGACAATTTAAGGTTTACTATAAAGTTAAAAAAAATTTCTTTTAGACTTTGAGTGTGGTCAATGGGACTCCCACAACCATTTAATTTCACATGTAATAACCAAGGTTGATATTGGCTCCTTTGTAACAATGATAAATGGTTTTTATTGTACCCTTCCTATTTGTGGATATTATCATATGTAATTTATAGATTAAGATTCTATATTATAAGATTGTTTACCTTTATTCATGCTCACAATTACCTTTAGTAGTCAAATCAAACAGCTAACAATGTCTCATTTTGTTCTAAAAAAATTTTGAGCCAAATTTTATTGGATATTGAGCATAACACACTTCTAACAGAGATTTCACTTTTGGGGGCTAATGACCTACTCATACCAAAAATAAATATTTAACTTTATACAATTTAAAATTATTATGTGTGATTATTCTTGTTTGCAGGCCATCCTCGTATTATCCATCGTGATATCAAGACAGCTAACATTCTCCTTGACTACAAGTTTGAGGCCATGGTAAGATTTGACCACTTGACATAGCATCAAAATCAAAGAAGACTACTACAAAAACAAAAAAATAATACTGGTTCAAAGCACTAAATGCAATAAACCAATGCAAAGTTTACAAATGATTATAGGGTGAGGTTTTGTATATGGTGCTCATGTTATGTTATATTTATAAGACACGCCCTTAAATTTTGCCAGAAGATATAGTTCTAGTGTTAGAAAGCTTACGATGACTTGAGAATTTATGTTCAACTATAATGATGAAAATTAAAATTTAAGAAATGGTGAAGATTGAGCAGAAGTATGAATGCTTGAAAATGGAGAGTCTGGATCATTTGTTACAAAATGTATTATTTTTAGGATTTAAAGTATTTTTTTTTATATTCTGACATCTCAAGGTCGAGATGGTCAATTAGAAGAATTTATAACTTTGAAACATTCTCTACTGGATTTTTTAAGTGTACTTTACTTCTAGTACAAGGTTGCAACCTTACATAAACTTTTTAATAATTACAAGCCCTGCTAAAATTATGACATTTGTCAAATTTTAGTGCAAATAGGTCACAATCATTTTTTGCTAAAATTATGACATTTGTCAAATTTTAGTGCAAATAGGTCACAATCATTTTTTACTGTCACACGTAAATTTGAGTGATTTAGCGTGCCATTGACTAATTATCATAGATTTTTTCCTTTCTTTTCGACTGTGTAAAAAGTGACACACCTTAACTCTCAAATGTCACATTAACAACTTTTGATTGTTTGTGACTTTTGTATTGCAAAGCATAAAATATTTAAGTTGACAACGATAATCGTAGGTAAGATTTAATGGTTGCTAAGAATTTCAGATGTAATTTACATGGTTTTCTTTCTTAAGGTTGCTGATTTTGGGCTCGCCAAGCTGTCCTCTGATAACTACACTCATGTTTCAACACGTGTCATGGGAACTTTCGGGTTAGTTGTACATTTCTCATTTCATGATTTTAATTTTTAAAAAGAAATTATAATTTTGACCTTCTTTAAAATTGGAAATTGGAAACTGTAAACTCGGACGAGCTCACTATTAAAACTTGACCTTTTGTAATTGTATCCTCCTTAGAAAAGGAAATTGATTTGGTTAGGGCCGGCAATGGGTAAGGTTTGGGCAGGGCCAGGGGGACCTGGCCTTTGTTCAGGTTCGGCTAGGCTCGCTGGGCTTAATAGATTCAAGAGAAAAAAAGATAAAACACAAGTTCTGGCTTGAGGGCAGGGCTAGTCTTGGCCCAACCTCACCCTCGAGTCATAGTGACTTGGCCCTGGCCGAGCACTTGGGACAATTTTGTGGCCAATACCCTAGTTTTTCAGGGCAGGTAAATGGGCCAAGATGGGCCACTTGGCTCATTGCTAAGCCCATCTTT